>JBBYHL010146571.1:0-31155 GCA_038381835.1 Adansonia madagascariensis | reverse complement strand
ATGCATCCTTTTGAGAAGAATGTGTTTTTGTAGCCCAATGACAAAATGTTTGGAGATTATTATGAGAACCCATGTTCGTCTCATCTGAGATATGAACTTTGGTCCTAAGTAAAATAATGGAAAGAAAGGCTTTTCTTGTAAAACCAAAGCATCAATATCACGCATGTTAATAAGGTGAATGTGTTTTTGGAGCCCAATCACAAAAAGAATGGAGATTGTTACGATAATCCATGTTCATCTTATCTAAGGCGTAGACTTTATCTCTAAGGAAAATGGTGGAGCAAAAAGCATTTTTGGTGAAACCAAAGCATTAATATCATGCATGTTTTTGTGAATAATGTGCTTTTGTAGCCCAATGACAAATTGTTTGGAGATTATTGTGAGAATCCATATTCATCTCATCAGGAAATGAACTTTGATTCTAAGTAAAATGATGGAAGGAAAGGCTTTTCTTATTAAACTAAAGCATCATTATCATGTATCCTAATGAGGTGAATGTGTTTTTGCGGTCCAATCACAAAAAAAAATGGAGATTGTTACAAGAATCTATGTTTGTCTTATCTAAGGAGTGAACTTTATTTCTAAGGAAAATGATGGAAAAAAAAGTTTTTCTGGTGAAGCCAAAGCATTAACATCATGCAACTTTTTGTGAAGAATGTGTTTTTGTAGCCCAATGACAAAATGTTTAGAGATTATTATGCAAATCCATTTTTGTCTCATCTGAGATATGAACTTTAATTCTAAGTAAAATGTTGGAAAGAAAGGCTTTTCTTGTTAAACCGAAGCATTAATACCTTGCATCCTAATGAGGTGAATGTGTTTTTGTAATCTCATCACAAAAAGATTAGAGATTATTACGAGAATCCATGTTTGTCAAATCTAAGGGATAAACTTTATTTCTAAGGAAAATATGGAAAATGTTGCTTTTCTTGTGAAAGCAAAGCATTAATACCATGCATCTTATTGAGAAGAATGTGTTTTCGTAGTCTAATCACAAAAAGAATAGAGATTGTTACGAGAACTTTGACTTTGAGGAAACGGATGGAAGAAAAAGCTTTTCTTGTGAAACTGAACCATCAGTATCATGCATCCTTTTGAGAAGAATGTGTTTTTGTAGCCCAATGACAAAATGTTTGGAGATTATTATGAGAACCCATGTTCATCTCATCTGAGATATAAACTTTGGTTCTAAGTAAAATAATGAAAAGAAAGGCTTTTCTTGTAAAACCAAAGCATCAGTATCTTGCATCTTAATGAGGTGAATGTGTTTTTGGAGCCCAATCACAAAAAGAATAGAGATTGTTACGATAATCTATGTTCGTCTTATCTTAGGAGTGAACTTTATCTCTAAGGAAAATAATGGAAAAAAAAAGCTTTTCTGGTGAAACCAAAGCATCAATATCATGCATCTTTTTGTGAATAATGTGCTTTTGTAGCCTAATGACAAATTGTTTGGAGATTATTGTGAGAATCCATGTTCGTCTCATCTGGGAAATAAACTTTGATTCTAAGTAAAATGATGGAAAGAAAGGGTTTCCTTGTAAAACCAAAGCATCATTATCATGTACCCTAATGAGGTGAATGTGCTTTTGTGGTCCAATCACAAAAAAAATGGAGATTGCTACGAGAATCCATGTTTGTCTTATCTAAGGAGCGAACTTTATTTCTAAGGAAAATGATGGAAAGAAATGCTTTTCTTGTGAAACCAAAGCATCACTACCATGCATCCTATTGAGGGGATTGTTTTTTTGCAGCCCAATCATAAGAAGTTTGAAGAGTATTATGAGAATCCATGATTGTCATATCTAGGGGATGAACTTTAATTTAAACAAAACTGATGGAAAAAAAAGCTTTTCCTATGAAACCAAAGCATCAATATCATGCATCATTTTGAGAAGAATGTGTTCTTTAAGCCCAAAGACAAAATGTTTGGAGATTATTATGAGAACCCAAGTTCATCTCATCTGAGATATGAACTTTAATTCTAAGTAAAATGGTGGAAAGAAAGGCATTTCCCATAAAACCAAAGCATCAATATCATGCATCCTAATGAGATGAATGTGTTTTTGTAGTCCAATCACAAAAAGAATGGAGATTGTCATGAGAATCCATGTTCGTCCTATCAAAGGAGTGACCTTTATTTCAAAGGAAAATGATGGAAAGAGTACTTTTCTTGTAAAGCCAAAGCATCAATATTATGCATCCTATTGACAAGAATGTGTTTTTGTAGTCCAATCACAGAAAGAATGGAGATTACGAGAATTCATGTTTGTCACATCTAAGGGATAAACTTTGGTTGTAAAGAAAATGGTGGAAAAAAAAGCTTTTCTGGTGAAACCAAAGCATCAACATTATGCATCCTTTTGAGACGAATGTTTTTTTGTAGCCCATTGACAAAATGTTTAGAGATTATTATGAGAACCCATGTTCATCTCATCTGAGATATGAACTTTAATTCTAAGTAAAATGATGGAAAAAAAAGGCTCTCCATGTAAAGCCATAGCATCAATATCATGCATCCTAATGAGGTAAATGTGTTTTTGTAGTCCAATCACAAAAAGAATAGGGATTATTGCGAGAATCCTTGTTCATCTTATCTAAGGAGTAAGCTTTATTTCTAAGGAAAATGATGGAAAGAGTGCTTTTCTTGTGAAGCCAAAGCATCAATATCATGCATCCTGTTGAGAAGAATATGTTTCTGTAGTCCAATCATAAAAAGAATGGAGATTGTTATGAGAATTCATGTTTGTCATATCTAAAGGATAAACTTTGGTAATAAGGAAATGATGGAAAGAAAAGCTTTTCTGGTGAAACCAAAGCATTAATATCATGCATCCTTTTATGAAGAATGTTCTTTTGTAGCCTATGAGAAAATTTTTAGAGATTATTACAAGAATCCATAGTCTTCTCATCTGAGATATGAACTTTAATTCCAAGTAAAATGTTGGAAGGAAAGGCTTTTCTTCTTAAACCAAAGCATTATTATCTTGCATCCTAATGAGGTGAATGTGTTTTTGTAGTCCAATCACAGAAAGAATGGAGATTGTTATGAGAATCCATGTTTGTCATATCTAAAGGATAAACTTTATTTCTAAGGAAAATAATGGAAAGAGTTACTTTTCTTGTGAAGCCAAAGCATCAATATCATGCATCCTATTGAGAAGAATGTGTTTTTGTAGTCCAATCACAAAATGAATCGAGATTGTTATGAGAATCTATGTTTGTCATATCTAAGGGATGAACTTTGATTCTAAGGAAACTAATGGAAAGAAAAGGTTTTCTTGTAAAACCAAACCATCAAGATCATGCATCCTTTTGGAAAGAATTTGTTGTTGTATCCCAATGATAAAATATTTGGAGATTATTATAAGAATCCATTTTCGTCTCATCTAAGAAATGAACTTTGCTTCTAAGTAAAATGATGAAAGGAAAGGCTTTTGTTGTTAAACCAAAGCATCAATATCATGTATCCTAATAAGGTCAATGTCTTTTTTGTAGTCCAATCACATAAAGAATAGAGATTCTTATGAGTATCCTTGTTCATTGTATCTAAGGAGTGAACTTCATTTTTAAGTAAAATGATCGAAAGAGATGCTTTTGTTGTGAAAGCAAAGGATCAATGCCTTGTATCCTATTGAGAAGAATGTGCTTTTGTAGCCCAATCACAAGAAGTTTGGAGAGTATTATAAGAATTTATGTTTGTCATATCTAAGGGATGAACTTTGATTATAAGGAAACTGATGGAAAGAAAAGCTTTTCTTATGAAACCAAAGCATCAATATTGTGCATCCTTTTGAGAAGAATGTGTTTTCGTAGCCTGATGACAAAATGTTTAGAGATTATTATAAGAACCATGTTCGTCTCATCTAAGATATGAACTTTGATTCTAAGTAAAATGATGAAAGGTAAGGCTTTTCTTGTTAAGCCAAGGAATCATTATCATGTATCCTAATGAGATGAATTTGTTTTTGTAGTTTAACCACGAAAAGAATAGGGATTGTTACGAAAATCCATGTTTAACTTATCTAAGCAGTGAACTTTATTTCTAAGGAAAATGATGGAAAGTGAAGCTTTCCTTGTGAAACCAAAGCATCCCTACCATGCATTCTATTGAGAGGAATGTGTTTTTGTAGCCTAATCACAAGAAGTTTGGGGAGTTTACGAGAATCCATGTTTGTCATATCAAGGGGATGAACTTTGATTTTGATGAAACTTATGGAAAGAAAAGCTTTTCTTGTGAAACCAAAACATCAATATCATGCATCCTTTTGTGAAGAATATGCTTTTGAAGCCCAATGACAAAATGATTAGAGATTATTACAAGAATTAATATTCGTCTCATCTAAGATATGAACTTTGATTCTAAGTAAAATGTTGGAAGGAAAGGCTTTTCTTGTTAAACAAAAACATTAATATCTTGACTCCTATGACGTGAATGTGTTTTTGTAGTCCAATCACAAAAAGAACAGAGATTATTACGAGAATCCATATTTGTCATATCTAAGGGATAAACTTTCTTTCTGAGGAAAATGATGGAAAAATTGCTTTTCTTGTGAAACCCAAGCATCAATATCATGCATCCTATTGAAAAGAATGTGTTTGTGTAGTCCAATCACAAAAACAATGGAGATTGTTACAAGAATCCATGTTTGTCATATATAAGGGATGAACTTTAGCTATGAGGAAACTGATGGAAAGAAAACCTTTTCTTGTGAAATCGAATCATCAATATCATCCATCTTTTTGAGAAAAATGTATTTTTGTAGCCCAAAGACAAAAGTTTGGAGATTATTATAAGAACCCGTGTTCATCTCATCTGAGATATGAGCTTTGGTTCTAAGTAGAATGATGGAAAGAAAGCTTTTCTTTAAAACCAATGCATCAAAATCATGCATTCTAATGAGGTGAATGTGTTTTTGTAGCCTAATGCCAAAAAGAACAGAGATTGTTATAAGATCCATATTTGTCTTATCTAAGGAGTGAACTTTATTTCTAAGGAAAATGATGGAAAGAGTGCTTTTATTGTGAAGCCTAAGCGTCAATATCATGCATCATATTAAGAAGAATGTGTTTTTGTAGTCCAATCATAAAAACAATGGAGATTGTTATGAGAATTCATGTTTGTCATATCTAAATGATGAACTTTTATTCAAAGGAAAATTATGGAAAAAAAAGCTTTTCTGGAGAAAGCAAAGCAACAATATCATGCATCCTTTTGTGAAAAACGTGTTTTTGTAGCCCAATGAAAAAATATTTAGAGATTATTATGGGAATCAATATTCATCTTATCTAAGATATGAACTTTGATTCTAAGTGAAATGTTAGAAAGAATGGCTTTTCTTGTTAAACCAAAGCATTAATATCTTGCATCCAAATGAGGTGAATGTGTTTTTGTAATCCAATCACAAAAGAACATGGATTGTTACAAGAATCCATGTTTGTCATTTCTAAGGGATAAACTTTATTTCTAAGAAATTGATGGAAAGAGTTACTTTTTTTGTGAAACCAAAGCATCAATATCATGCATCCTTTTGAGAATAATGTGTTTTTGTTGCCCAATGACAAAATGTTTGGAGATTATTATGGGAACCCTTGTTCATCCTATCTGAGATGTGAACTTTGGTTCTAAGTAAAATGATCAAAGAAGGGCTTTTATTGTAAAACAAAAGCATCAATATCATGCATCCTAAAGAGGTTAATGTGTTTTGGTAGTCCAATCACAAAAAGAACGGAGATTGTTATGAGAATCCTTGTTCATCTTATCTAAGGAGTGAACCTTATTTCTAAGGAAAACGATGGAAATAGTGCTTTTCTTGTGAAGGCAAAGCATCAATATCATGCACCCTATTGAAAAGAATGTGTTTTTGTTGTCCAATCACAAAAAGAATAGAGATTGTTACGAGAATTCCTGTTTGTCATATCTAAGGGATAAACTTTGGTTCTAAGGAAAATGATAAAAAGAAAAGCATTTCTGGTGAAACCAAAGCATCAATATTGTGCATCCTTTTGTAAAGAATATGTTTTTGTAGCCCAATGACAAAATGTTTAGAGATTCTCATAAGAATCAATATTCTTCTCATCAGAGATATGAACTTTGATTCTAAGTAAAATGTTGGAAGGAAAGGCTTTTCTTGTTAAACCAAAGCATTAATATCTTGCATCCTAATGAGCTGAATATGTTTTTGTAGTCCAATCACAAAAAGAATAGAGATTGTTTTGAGAATCCCTGTTTGTCATATCTAAGGGATGAACTTTATTTCTAAGGAAAATGATGGAAAAAGTTGTTTTTCGTGTGAAACCAAAGCATTAATATCATGCATCCTATTGAGAAGAATGTGTTTTTCTAGTCCAATCATAAAAAGAATGGAGATTGTTACGAGAATCCATGTTTGTCATATCAAAGGGATAAACTTTGACTCTGAGGAAAATGACGGAAAGAAAAGCTTTTCTTGTGAAACTGAGCCATCAATATCATGCATCCTTTTGAGAAAAAAGTGTTTTTGCAGCCTAATGACAAAATGTTTAGAGATTATTATGAGAACCCATGTTCACCTCATCTGAGATATAAACTTTGGTTCTATGTAAAATAATGGAAAGAAAAGCTTTTCTTGTAAAACCAAAGCATCAATATCATGCATCCTAATAAGGTGAATAGGTTTTTGTAGCCCAATCACAAAAAGAATAGGGATTGTTACGAGAATCCATGTTCATCTTATTTGAGCAGTGAACATTATCTCTAAGGGAAACGATGGAAAGAAAAGCTTTTCTGGTGAAACCAAAGCATCAATATCATGCATCCTTTTGTGAATAATGTGTTTTTGTAGCCCAATGACAAATTGTTTAGAGATTATTATGAGAATCCATATTCATCTCATATGGGATATGAACTTTGATTCTAAGTAAAATGATGGAAGGAAAGGCTTTTCTTGTTAAACCAAAGCATCAATATCATGCATCCTAATGAGGTGAATGTGTTTTTGTAGTCCAATCACAAAAAGAATAGGGATTGTTACAAGAGTCCATGTTCGCCTTATCTGAGGAGAGAACTTTATTTCTGAGGAAAATGATGGAAAGAGTGCTTTTCTTGTAAAGTCAAAGCATCAATATCAAGCATCCTATTGAAAAGAATGTGTTTTTGTAGTCCAATGACAAAAAGAATAGATATTGTTATGAGAATCCATGTTTGTCATATCTAAGGTATGAACTTTGACTCTAAGGAAACTGATGGAAAGAAAAGCTTTTCTTGAGAAATCGAACCTTCAATATCATGCATCTTTTTGAGAAGAATATGTTTTTGTAGCCCAATGACAAAATGTTTGGAGATTATTATAAGAACCAATGTTCGTCTAATCTTAGATATGAACTTTGGTTATAGGTAAAATAATGGAAAGAAAGGCTTTTCTTATAAAACCAAAGCATTAATATCATGCACCCTAATAAAGTGAATGTGTTTTCGTAGCCCAATCACAAATAGAATAATGGTTGTTATGAGAATCTATGTTCGTCTTATCTAAAGAATGAACTTTATATCTAAGGAAAATAATGGAAATAAAAGCTTTTTTGGTGAAACCAAAGCATCAATATCAGGCATCCTTTTGTGAATAATGTGTTTTTGTTGCCCAATGAGAAATTGTTTGGAGATTATGATGAGAATCCATATTCGTCACATCTAGGAAATGAACTTTGATTCCAAGTAAAATGATGGAATGAAAGGCTTTCCTTGTTAAACCAAAGCCTCAATATTATGCATCTTAATGAGGTGAATCTATTTTTGTAGTCCAATCACAAAAGGAATGGAGATCGTTATGAGAACCTATGTTTGTCTTATCTAAGGAGTGAACTTTATTTCTAAGGAAAATGATGGAAAGAGTTGCTTTTCTTGTGAAACGAAAGTATCAATATCAAGCATCCTATTGATAAGAATATGTTTTTGTAGCCCAATCACAAGAAGTTTGGAGAGTATTACGAGAATCCATGTTTGTCATATCTTGGGGATGAACTTTGATTCTAAGGAAACTGATGGAAAGAAAAATTTTCTTGTGAAACCAAAGCATTAGTATCATGCATACTATTGAGAAGAATGTGTTTTTGTAGCCCAATGAGAAAATTTTTGGAAAATATTATGAGAATCTATGTTCATCTCATCTGAGAAATAAACTTTGATTCTAAGTAAAATGATGGAAGGAAAGGTTTTTCTTATGAAACCAAAGCATCAATATCATGTATCCTAATGAGATTAATGCATTTTTGTAGTCCAATCACAAAAAGAATGTAGATTGTTATAAGAGTCCATGTACGTCTTATCTAAGCAGTGAATTTTATTTTTAGGGAAAATGATGGAAAGAATTGCCTTTCTTGTGAAACCAAATCATCAATATCATGCATCCTATTAAGAAGAATGTGTTTTTGTTACCCAATCATGAGAAGCTTGGAGTGTATAACGAGAATCCCTATTTGTCATATCTAAGGGATGAACTTTGATTCTAAGGAAAATGATGGAAAAAAGTTTTACTTGTGAAACCAAAGCATCAATATCATGCATCATTTCGTGAATAATGTGTTTTTGCAGCCCAATGATGAATTGTTTGAAAATTATTATGAGAATCCATATTCATCTCATCTGGGAAATGAACTTTGATTCTAGGTAAAATGATAGAAGGAAAGGCTTTTCTTGTTAAACTAAAGTATCATTATCATGTATCCTAATGAGGTGAATGTGTTTTTGTAGTCTAATCACAAAAAGAATGGAGATTGTTACGAGAATCCATGTTTTTCATATCTAAGGGATGAACTTTGATTCTAAGAAAAATGATGGAAAGAAAAGCTTTTCTGGTGAAACCAAAGCAACAATATCATGCATCCTTTTATGAAGAATGTGTTTTTGTAGCCCAATGACAAAATGTTTAGAGATTATTATGAGAATCCAGATTCAACTCATTTAAGATATGAACTTTGATTCTAAGTAAAATGTTGCAAGCATTAGCATCTTGCATCTTAATGAGGTGAATTTGTTTTTGTAGTCCAATCACAAAAGGAAAGGAGATTGTTATTAGGATCCATGTTTGTCATACCTAAGGAATGAACTTTATTTCTAAGGAAAATGATGGAAAGAGTTGTTTGTCTTGTGTAACCAAAGCTTTAATATCATGCATCCTATTGAGAAGAATATGGTTTTGTAGTCCAATCACAAAAAGAATGGAGATTGTTACGAGAATCAATGTTTGTCATATCTAACGGATGAACTTTGACTCTGAGGAAACAAATGGAAAGAAAAGCTTTTCTTGTGAAACCAACCATCAATTTCATGCATTCTTTTGAGAAAAATGTGTTTTTGTAGCCAAATGACAAAATGTTTAGAGATTATTATGAGAATCCATATTTATCTCATATAGGAAATGAACTTTGATTCTATGTAAAATGATGAAAGGAAAGGCTTTTCTTGTTAAACCAAAGCATTAATATCATGGATCCTAATGAGGTGAATGTGTTTTTGTAGTCCAATCACAAAAAGAATAGAGATTGTTACGTGAATCCATGTATGTCTTATGAAAGGAGTGAACTTTATGTCTAAGGAAAATGATGGAAAGAGTTGCTTTTCTTGTGAAACCAAAGCATCAATATCAGGCATCCTATGGAGGAGAATGTGTTTTTGTTGCCCAATCACAAGAAGTTTGGAGGGTACTACGGGAATCCATGTTTGTCATATTGAAGGGATGAACATAGATTTTAAGGAAACAAATGGATAGAAAAGCTTTTCTTGTGAAACCAAAGCCTTAATATCCTGCATCCTTTTGAGAATAATTTGTTTTTGCAGCCTAATGACAAAATGTTTGGAGATTATTATAAGAATCCATGTTCGTCTCATCTGAGAAATAAACTTTTATTCTAAGTAAAATGATGGAAGGAAAGGCTTTTCTTGTTAAACCAAAGCATCAATATCATTTATCCTAATGAGGTGAATGTGTTTTTGTAGTCCAATCACAAAAAGAATGGAGATTGTTACGAGAATCCTTGTTCGTCTTATCTAAGGAGTGAACTTTATTTCTAACTAAAATGACTGAAAGAGATGCTTTTCTAGTGAAACCAATAGATCAATATCATGCATCCTACTGACAAGAATAAGTTTTTATAGGCCAACCATAAGAAGTTTGGAAAGTATTACAAGAATTTATGTTTGTCATATCCAAGGGATGAACTTTTATTCTTAGGAAATTGATCGAAAGAAAAGCTTTTCTTGTGA
This sequence comes from Adansonia madagascariensis, assembly GCA_038381835.1. Taxonomy (NCBI): domain Eukaryota; kingdom Viridiplantae; phylum Streptophyta; class Magnoliopsida; order Malvales; family Malvaceae; genus Adansonia; species Adansonia madagascariensis. The sequence goes on along the minus strand of JBBYHL010146571.1, from coordinate 20,915 downwards.
AACCAAAGCATCAATATCATGCATTCTTTTGAGAAAAATGTGTTTTTGTAGCCTAATGACAAAATGTTTTGAGATTATTATAAGAACCCATGTTCATCTCATCTAAGATATGAACTTTGATTCTAAGCAAAATGATGGAAGGAAATGATTTTCTTGTTAAACCAAAGCATCATTATCATGTATCCTAATGAGGTGAATATGTTTTTGTAGTCCAATCACAAAAAGAATGGAGATTATTACGAGAATCCATGTTTGTCATATCTAAGGGATGAGCTTTGATTCTAAGAAAAATGATGGAAAGAAAATCTTTTCTAGTGAAACCAAAGCATTAATATCATGCATCCTTTTGAGAAGAATTTGTTTTCGTAGCCCAATGAAAAAATGTTTGGAGATTATTATAAGAACCCATGTTTGTCTCATTTGAGATGCAAACTTTGATTCTATGTAAAATGATCGAAAGAAAGTCTTTTATTGTAAAACAAAAGCATCAATATCATGCATCCTAATGAGGTGAATGTGTTTTTGTAGTCTAATCACAAAAAAAATAGAGATTGTTATGAGAATTCATGTTTGTTATATCTAAGAGATGAACTTTAATTCTAAGGAAAATGATGGAAAGCTTTTCTAGTGAAACCAAAGCATCAATATCAAGCATCCTTTTATGAAGAATGTGTTCTTGTAGCCCAATGACAAAATGCTTGGAGATTATTATAAGAATTCATATTCTTCTCATCTAAGAAATGAACGTTGATTCTAAGTAAAATGATGGAAGGAAAGGCTTTTCTTGTTAAACCAAAGCATCAATTTCATGTATCATAATGAGGTGAATGTGTTTTTGTAGTCCAATCACATAAAGAATGGAGATTGTTACAAGAATTCATTTACGTCTTATCTAAGGAGTGGACTTTATTTCTGAGGAAAATGATGGAAAGAGTTGCTTTTGTTGTGAAACCAAAGCATTAATATCATGCATCCTATTAAGAAGAATGTGTTTTTGTAGCCTAATCACAAGAAGTTTGGAGAGTACTATGAGAATCCATGTTTGTCATATCTGAGGGACAAACTTTGATTCTGAGGAAACTGATGGAAAGAAATGCTTTTCTTGTGAAACTAAAGCAACAATATCTTGCATCCTTTTATGAAGAATGTGTTTTTGTAGCCCAATGGCAAAATGCTTGGAGATTGTTATTGTAGACACCTTATTTTGTCTGGGTTAATTTTTAGCAAGCTCAAGGACAATCCAGAAATGCCATAATCTAAATTCTTGAAAATAGATGAATAACTCGACTATCAAAACATCATATCCCGAATGGAGCTAGGATAATTGACAATGGCTACCTCTTGTGCTAGATTAATGTCGTATCCCCAGTGGAATTGGGATAACCTATAATCCCCAGTGGAATTAGGAAACTTCCAATCCCTAATTGAACAAGGATGGATCACAATCCCTATTAGAGTTTGGATGACTTGCAAGAAACTACGGCTTTCTCCTGTATTAAACTTCACATCATGCAACCATGATATTATTTCATATCATGCATTCACATTACCATCATACATCATCATTTTTACAATATCAGTTTAAGTTAAGTTTACTGAACCTCCAAGGAATTCATAGTAAAAACTCTAAGCTTCACCAACCAAGCGTCATTCAGGTAAGGTTCTTTTCTTCTCATCACCTCATGTCAAAACCCTTTTCATCAAGAAACCACTGTCAAAGTGCTAGCGTCAAGAAATTGTTGTCCAGAAGCTATCATCAAAAACTTTTGTCGAGAACATTCGTTAGAAGCTTTATCAAGAATTTTGTCAAGAACTAGTGTCAAAGCCTACAAGTTAGTGGCACCTTTTTGAAGCCCACAAGTCAATGGCACCTTTTCAAAGTCCATAAGTCAATGGCACCCTCTTCAGTGCCCATAAGTCAGTGGCACCTTTATAAAGCCCGCACAACCTAGTGCCACCTAGTCTAAGTCAAAGTCGACATAAGCTAGCGACACCCGAGTCAAGACCCCTACAAGCTGGTGGCACCCAAGTCTATGTCAAAACCCGTACAAGTTGGCAGCACCCATATCAAAGTCCGTATTACTCTGTACCTATCTAAAAGGCCAAGCCTTAGAAAACCTAACACCCTAGTAGGGAGAGCGAACCCTAGAAAATTCACTTAAACCTCTATCAGGGTCACTGCGAATACACTACACTTAACACAGTGAAGTATTAATTAAAATTTATTTCTTTACAGGTGTTCTGGGGAATGTCATTCCACCCCAGACAAAATCGTGTTTATTTATCTTTGTCCTATTCCTGATTCTCAACAACGGTCAAAGAGAGGCAGCTATAGACACCTTATTTTGTCTGGGCTAATTTTAAGCAAGCTGGGGGACGATTTTGGCCGGCAAAAAAGTATTTTTGAGAAGGTCAATAATGCCTATGGATCATATTAAAGAAATGTAAGGATGTGGCATCAAAGGATATAGTTTTAGGTGTTCGGGGAAAAAAAATGAGAAAATTATAATTTTGCCTAAATGTATCGATACAATGTTCTAATGACCTAAAAATTCAAAATGTTCCCATTAGTATCGATATAATACTTGAGTTTGTGTATTGATACATGAACTCATGTATCGATACTAGGCTACGCCAGAACCAAAACTTGTATTCTGTAAAGTAGATGTATCGATACATATCAACATGTATCGATACAATGTTTCATTGTATCAAAATACTGATACACATCAAAATCTTTTCATCAAAAAAGGAGTATATCAAAATAGTGATGAATTAAGATCAAAAGAATCGAAACTGAGATAAGACATAACTAGTAAGGTATCGATTTCAGGCATCACGAAAGGGTTCATGCCTCATTATGCATAACCAACTCCTGAACTCAGATGGCAAATCTTTGTGCTATGCAGACCACAGGATCGATGTTTCGAGTTTCATAACCTAAGACATAGGTTTCAATAGGCATCTGATCATGCCAAGCCCAAAATGATAGGTGGCGACTCCAAGCGTTGGCCACTCTGAGACCAATAAAATGAGCGATTCATCTTATGGTCCCCCTCATTTTATCATGAGTCAGGAATCCATACTTTCTCATTCTCATCACACTGTGAAGAAAAAGTCTCGATCAAGAAGACATTTCCTAGATAGAAAAAAATTTTAAGTTGCATACACCCATAGATATGCGAGGGTCTACCCCCAGGTACATTGTGATAATTATGAAAACCCATATTCATCTCATCTGAGATATAAACTTTGGTTCTAAGTAAAATGATGGAAAGAAAGGCTTTTCTTGTAAAACCAAAGCATTAATATCATGTATCCTAATAAGGTGAACATGTTTTTGTAGCCCAATCACAAAAAAAATGAAGATTGTTATAAGAATCCATGTTCATTTTATTTAAGGATTGAACTTTATTTCTAAGCAAATGATGGAAAGAGATACTTTTCTTGTAAAACCAAAGCATCAATGTAACGCATCCTATTGAGAAGAATGCGTTTTTTTAGTGTAATCACAAAAATAATGGAGACTGTTATGAGAATCCATGTTTGCCGTATCTAAGGGATAAACTTTGGTTCAAAGGAAAATATTGGAAAAAAACAATTTTTGGTGAAACCAAAGCATCAATATCATGCATTTTTTTATGAATAATACGTTTCTGTAGCCCAATGACAAATTGCTTGGAGATTATTATGAGAATCCATAATCATTTCATTTGAGAATGAACTTTGATTCTAAGTAAAATGATGGAAGGAAAGGCCTTTCTTGTTAAACCAAAGTATTAATATCATGTATCCTAATAAGGTGAAAGTGTTTGTATAGTCCAATCACAAAAAAATATAAAGATTGTTACGAGAACCCATGTTCATCTTATCTAAAGAGGAAACTTTATTTCTAAGGAAAATGATGGAAAGAATTGCTTTTCTGGTGAAACTAAAGCATCAATATCAAGCATCCTATTGATAAGAATGTGTTTTTGTAGCCCAACCATAAGAAGTTTGGAGAGTATTACGAGAATCCATGTTTGTTATATCTAGGTGATAAACTTTAATTCTAAGCAAACTGATGGAAAGAAAAGTGTTTCTCATGAAATCAAAGCATCAATATCATGCATATTATTAGGAAGAATGTGTTTTTGTAGCCCAATGACAAAATGTTTACAGAATATTATGAGAATCTATGTTAATCTCATCTAAGAATAAACTTTGTTTCTAAGTAAAATAATGGAAGGAAAGGCTTTTCTTGTTAAACCAAAGCATTAATATCATGCATCCTAATAAGGTGAATATGTTTTTGTAGTCTAATCACAAAAAGAATGGAGATTGTTATGAGAATCCATGTTTGTCATATCTAAGGGATGAACTTTGATTCTGAAGAAAATGATGGAAGGAAAGGCTTTTCTAGTAAAACCAAAGCATCAATATCATGCATCCTTTTGTGAAGAATATGTTTTTTGTAGCCCAATGACAAAATTTAAGAGATTGTTATGAGAATCCATATTCATCTTATCTAAGAAATGAACTTTGATTCTAAGTAAAATGATGGAGGGAAAGGCTTTTTTTTATTAACCCAATGCATCAATATCATGAATCCTAATGAGGTGAATGTGTTTTTGTAGTCCAATCACAAAAAGAATAGAGATTGTTATGAGAATCCATGTACATCTTATCTAAGGAATAAATTTTATTTCTAAGGAAAATGATGGAAATAGTTGCTTTTCTTGTGAAGCCAAAGCATCAATATCATGCAACCTATTAAAAAGAATGTGTTTTTGTAGCCCAATCACAAGAAGTGTGCAGTGTATTACGAGAATCGATGTTTGTCATATCTAAGGGAAGAACTTTGATTCTAAGGAAACTGATGGAAAGAGAAGCATTCTTGTGAAAGCAAAGCATCAATAGCATGCAACCTTTTAAAAAGAATTTGTTTTCGTAGCCCAATGACAAAATGTTTGGAGATTGTTATAAGAATCCATGTTCATCTCATCTGAGAAATAAACTTTGATTCTAAGTAAAATGATAGAAGAAAAGGCTTTTCTTGTTAAACCAAAGCGTCAATATCATGTATCCTAATGAGGTGAATGTGTTTTTGTAGTCCAATCACAAAAAGAATGGAGATTGTTATGAGAATCCTTATTCATCATATCTAAAGAATGAACTTTATTTCTAAGAAAAATGATGAAAAAGGAAGCTTTTCTTGTGAAACTAAATGATTAATATCATGCATCCTATTGAGAATAATGTGTTTTTATAGCCCAATCACAAGAAGTTGGAAGAGTATTACAAGTATTCATGTTTGTCATATCTAAGGGATGAACTCTACTTTTGAGGAAACAAATGGAATGAAAAGCTTTTCTTGTGAAACCAAAGCATCAATATCACGCATCTTTTTAAGATGAATATGTTTTTGTAGCCTATGATAAAATGTTTGAAGATTATTATGAGAATCCATGTTCATCTCATTTGAGATATAAACTTTGATCCTAAGTAAAATGATGGAAGAAAAGGCTTTTCTTATTAAACCAAAGCGTCATTATCAGGTTCCCTATTGAGGTGAATGTGTTTTTGTGGTTCAATCACCAAAAGAATAGAGATTGTTACGAGAATCCATGTTTATCATATTTAAAGGATGAATTTTGATTCTAAGGAAATTGATAGAAAGATAAGCTTTTCTTGTGAAACTAATGCATCAATATCATGCATCCTTCTGAGAAGAATGTGTTTTATCTGAGATATGAGAACCATGTTCGTTTTATCTCAGATATGAACTTTGATTCTAAATAGAACGATAAGAAAAAAATGCTTCTTCTTGTAAAACCAAAGCATCAATATCATGCATCCTAATGAGGTAAATGTGTTTTCCTAGTCTAATCACAAAAAGAAAAGACATTGTTGCGAGAATCCATGTTCATCTTATCTGAGGAGTGAACCTTATTTCTAAGGAAAATGATGGAAAGAGTGCTTTTCTTGTGAAACTAAAGCATCAATATCATGCATCCTATTGAGAAGAATGTGCTTTTGTAGTCCAATCACAAAAAGAATAAAGATTGTTATGAGAATCCATGTTTATCATATCTAAAGGATGAACTTTGGTTCTAAGGAAAATTATGGAAAGAAAAGATTTTTTGGGGAAACCAAAGCATCAATATCATGCATCCTTTTGTAAAGAATGTGTTTTTGTAGCCCAATGACAAAATGTTGAGAGATTATTACAAGAATCCATATTCATTTGATCTGAGATATGAACTTTGATTCTAAGTAAAATGTTGGAAGGAAAGGCTTTTCTAGTTAAAACAAAACTTTAATATCTTGCATCCTAACGGGGTGAATGTGGTTTTGTAGTCCAGTCACAAAAAAATGGAGATTGTTATAAGAATCCACGTTTATCATATCTAAGGGATAAACTTTGATTCTAAGGAAAATAATGGAAAGAAAAGCTTTTCCTGTGAAACGAAAGCATCAATATCATGCACCATTTTGAGAAGAATGTGTTTTTGTAGCCAATGACAAAATGTTTGGAAAATATTATAAGAACCCATGTTCATCTCATCTGCGATATGAGCTTCGGTTCTAAGTAAAACGATGGAAGAAAAGGCTTTTCTTGTTAAACCAAGTTGTTAATATCATGTGTCCTAATGAGATGAATGTGTTTTTGTAGTCTAATCACAAAAAGAATGGAGATTGTTATAAGAATCCGTGTTCGTCTTATCTAAGCAGTGAACTTTATTTCTAAGAAAAATAATGGAAAAAGTTACTTTTCTTATTAAACCAAAGCATCAATATTAGGCTTCCTATTGAGAAGAATGTGTTTTTGTAGTCCAATCACAAAAAGAATGGAGATTGTTACAAGAATCCATGTTTGTCATATCTAAAGGATGAACTTTAATTCTAAGGAAACTGATGGAAAGAAAAGCTTTTCTTGTGAAACCAAAGCATCAATATCATGCATCATTTTGAGAAGAATGTGTTTTTGTAGCCTAATGACAAAGTGTTTGGAGATTATTATGAGAACCCATGTTCATTTCATTTGAAATATGAACTTTGATTCTAAGTAAAATGATGGAAGGAAAGGCTTTTCTTGTTAAACCAAAGCATCCTTATCATACCCTAATGAGGTAAATGTGTTTTTGCAGTCCAATCACAAATCCATGTTCGTCTTATATAAGGAGTGAACTTTATTTCTAAGGAAAATGATGGAAATAGTGCTTTTCTTGTGACATGAAAGCATCAAATTATGCATCCTATTGGGAAGAATGTGTTTTGCTGTCCAATCACAAAAAGAATGGAGATTGTTATGAGAATCCATGTTTGTCATATCTAAAGGATGAACTTTGATTCTGAGGATATTGATGGAAAAAAAGCTTTTCTTATGAAACCAATGCGTCAATATCATGCATCCTTTTGTGAAGAATGTGTTTTTGTAGCCTAATGACAAATTGTTTAGAGATTATTATGAGAACCATGTTCATCTCATCTAAGATATGAACTTTGATTCTAAATAGAATGATGGAAAGAAAGGTTTTTCCTATAAAACCAAAACATTAATATCATGCATCCTAATGAGGTGAATGTGTTTTCGTAGTCTAATCACAAAAAGAAAATAGATTGTTACAAGCATCCATGTTCATCTTATCTGAGGAGTGAACTTTATTTCTAAGGAAAATGATGGAAATAGTGCTTTTCTTGTGATACTAAGCATCAATATCATGCATCCTATTGAGAAGAATGTGTTTTTGTATTCCAATCACTAAAAGAATGGAGATTGTCACAGGAATCCATGTTTATCATATCTAGGGGATAAACTTTGGTTTTAAGAAAAATAATAGAAAGAAAAGCTATTCTGGTGAAACCAAAACATCAATAGCATGCACCCTTTTGTGAAGAACGTGTTTTTGTAGCCCAATAACAAAATGTTTAGAGATTATTATGAGAATCCATATTTTTCTTATCTGAGATATGAACTTTCATTATAAGTAAAATGTTGGAAGGAAAGGCTTTTCTTGCTAAACCAAAGCAATAATATCTTGTATCCTAATAGGGTGAACGTGTTTTTTTAGTCTAATCATAAAATGAATAGAGATTGTTATGAGAATCCATATTTATCATATCTAAGGGATAAATTTTGATTCTAAGAAAAATGATGGAAAGAAAAGCATTTCTGGTGAAATGAAAGCATCATGCACCCTTTTGAGAAGAATGTGTTTTTGTAGCCAATGACAAAATGTTTGGAGAATATTATATGAATCCATGTTTGTTTCATCTGCGATATGAGTTTTGATTCCAAGTAAAACAATGAAAGGAAAGTTTTTTCTTACTAAACTAAGGCATCAATATCATGTATCCTAAGAAGGTGAATGTATTTTTGTAGTCCAATCACAAAGAGAATAGAGATTGTTATGAGAATCTGTGTTCGTCTTATCTAAGCAGTGAACTTTATTTCTAAGGAAAATGATGGAAAGAGTTGTTTTTCTTGTAAAACCAAAGCATCAATGCCAAGCATCCTATTGAGAAGCATGTGTTTTTGTAGCCCAATCACAAGAAGTTTAGAAAGTATTTCGAGAATCCATGTTTGTCATATCTAGGGGATGAATTTTGATTCTAAGGAAATTGATGGAAAGAAAAGCTTTTCTTATGAAATCAAAGCATCAATGTCATGCATCTTTTCTAGAAGAATGTGTTTTTGTAGCCCAATGACAAAATGTTTGGAGATTATTGTGAGAACCCATGTTCATCTAATCTGAGATATAAACTTTGATTATATGTAAAATGAGGGAAAGAACGGTGTTTCTTGTAAAACCAAAGCATCAATATCATGCATCCTAGTAAGGTGAATGTGTTTTTTTAGTCCAATCACAAAAAGAATGGAGATTGTTACGAGAATTCATGTTTGTCATATCTAAGGGGTGAACTTTGATTCTAAGGAAAATGATAGAAAAAAAAGCTTTTCTGGTGAAATCAAAGCATCAATATCATCATCTTTTTATGAAAAATGGGTTTTTGTAGCCTAATGACAAAATGTTTGGATATTATTATGAGAATCCATATCATCTTATATGAGAAATAAGCTTTCATTCTAAGTAAAATGATGGAATGAAAGGCTTTTCTTGTTAAATCACAGCATCAATGTCAAGCATCCTAATGAGGTGAATGTGTTTTTATAGTCCAATCACAAAAAGTGTTATGAGAATCCATTTACATCTTATCTAAGGAGTGAACTTTATTTCTAAGGAAAATGATGGAAAGAGTTGCTTTTCTTATGAAACCAAAACATCAATACCATGGATCCTATTGAGAAGAACATGTTTTTGTAGCCCAATCATAAGAAGTTAGGAGAGTACTATAAGAATCCATGTTTGTCATATCTAAGGGATGAACTTTGATTCTAAGGAAACTGATGGAAAGAAAAGCTTTTCTTATGAAAATAATGCATCAATATCATGCATCCTTTTGAGAATAATGTGTTTTTGTAGCCCAATCACAAGAAGTTTGGAAAGTATCATGAGAATCCATGTTTGTCATATCTAAAGGATGAACTTTGATTCTGATTAAAATAATGGAAAGAAAAGCTTTTCTTGTGAAACCATAGCATCAATATCATGCATCCTTTTAAAATGAATGTGTTTTTGTAGCCCAATAACAAAATGTTTAGAGATTATTATGAGAACCCATGTTCGTCTTATTTAAGATATGAACTTTGATTATAAGTAAAATGATGGAAAAAAAGGCTTTTCTTGTAAAACTAAACATCAATATCATGCATGCTAATAAGGTGAATGTGTTTTTGTAGTCCAATCACAAAAAGAATAGAGATTGCTATGAGAATCCATTTTTGCCATATCTAAGGGATGAACTTTGATTTTAGGGAAACTAATGGAAAGAAAAGCTTTTTTGTGAAACCAAAGCGTTAATATTATGCCTTCTTCTGAGAAGAGTATGTTTTTGTAGCCCAATGAGAACCCATGTTCATCTCATCTAAGATATGAACTTTGATTTTAATTGAAATGATGGAAAGAAAGGCTTTTCTTATAAAACCAAAGCATCAATATCATGCTTGCTAATGAGGTGAATGTGCTTTTGCAATCCAATAACAAAAAGAATGAAGATTGTTACGAGAACCAATGTTCGTCTTATCTAAGGGGTGAATTTTAATTCTAAGGAAAATGATAGAAATAGATGCTTTTCTTGTGAAACCAAAGCATCAATATCATGCACCCTATTGAGAAGAATATGTTTTCTTAGCCTAACAACAAAAAGTATAGAGATTACTATAGGAATTCATGTTCATCTTATTTAAGGGATGAACTTTGATTCTAAGAAAAATAATGGAAAGAAATTCTTTTTTGTGAATCCAAAACATCAATATCATGCATAATAATTAGGTAAATGCATTTTTATGGCCTAATCAAGAAAAGAATGGAGATTGGTACAAGAATCCCTGTTTATCGTATCTAAAGGATGAACTTTGATTCAAAGGAAACTGATCAAAAAAAAAGCTTTTCTTGTGAAACCAAAGCATCAATATCATGCATATTATTGAGAAAAATGTGTTTTTGTAGCCCAATGACAAAATGTTTGGAGATTATCATGAGAATCCATGTTCGTCTAATCTGAGAAATGAAGTTTGATTCAAACTAAAATGATGGAAGGAAAGGCTTTTCTTGTTAAACCAAAGCATCAATATCATGTATCCTAATGAGGTGAATGTGTTTTTGTAGTCCAATCACCAAAAGAATGGAGATTGTTACCAGAATAAATATTCATCCTATCTAAGGAGTGAAATTTATTTCCAAGGAAAATGATGGAAAGAGATGCTTTTCTTGTAAAATCAAAGCATCAATATCATGTATCCTATTGAGAAAATGTGTTTTTGTAGCCTAATCACAAGAAGTTTTGAGAGTATTATGAGAATCCATATTTGTCATATCTAAGGGATAAACTTTGATTCTAAAGAATCTGATGGAAAGAAAAGCTTTTCTTGTGAAACCAAAGCATCAATATTATGCATCCTTTTCAGAAGAATGGTTTTTGTAGCCTAATGGCAAAATGTTTGGAGATTATTGTGAGAACCCATGTTCATCTCATCTGAGTTATGAACTTTGATTCTAAGTAAATTGATGGAAAATAAGGCTTTTCTTGTAAAACCAAAGCATCAATATCATGCATCCTAATGAGGTAGATGTGTTTTTGTAGTCCAATCACAAAAAGAATGGAGATTGTTGTGAGAATCCATGTTTGTTTTATCTAAGGGGTGAACATTAATTCTAAGGAAAATGATGGAAAGAGATGCTTTTCTTGTGAAACCAAAGCATCAATATCATGCATCTTGTTGTGAAGAATATGTTTTTATAGCCCAACCATAAAAAGTATAGAGATTATTACAAGAATCCATGTTCATCTTATCTAAGGGATGAACTTTGATTCTAAGGAAAATAATGGAAAGAAAAGCTTTTCTGTGAATCCAAAGCATCAATTCATGCATCATAATTAGGTGAATGTGTTTTTATAGCCCAATCAAAAAAATGGGGATTGTTACAAGAACAAGAATCCATGTTCATCATATCTAAGGGATGAACTTTGATTCAAAGGAAAATAATGGAAAGAACAACTTTTCTTGTGAAACCAAAGCATCAATATCATACATACTTTTGAGAAGAATGTATTTTTACAGCCTAATGACAAAATGTTTGGAGATTATTATGAGAATCCATGTTTATCTCATCTGAGGGATGGACTTTGATTCTAAGAAAAATGATGAAAAGAAAAGCATTTCTTATGAAACCGCATCAATATCATGCATCCTATTAAGAAGAATGTGTTTTTATAGCCAATCGCATAATGTATGGATATTCTTATGAGAGTTCATGTTCATCTCATCAGAGCGATACACTTTGTTTTTAAGGAAAATAATGCAAAGAAAAGCTTTTTTATGAAGCCAAAGCATCTATATAATGCATCCCTATTGAGAGAAATGTGTTTTTAACGACCAATAACAAAAAAAAAATAAAGATTGTTACAAGAATCCAAGTTCATCATATCTAAGGGATGAACTATGATTCAAAGGAAAATGGTAGAAAGTAAAGATTTTCTTGTGAAACCAAAAGCATAAATATCATGCATCCTATTGAGGAGAATGTGTTTTTATAGCCCAATCACAAAAAGAATAGAGATTGTTATGAGAATCCATTCATCTTATCTAAGAAGTGAACTTTAATTCTAAGGAAAATGATAAAAAGAGATGCTTTTCTTATGAAACCAAAGCATCAATATCATGCATCCTACTGAGAAGAAGAAAGTGCTTTTATGGCCAAATCACTAGAAGTTTGCAGAGTATTATCAGAACCCATGTTCGACTTATCTAAGGAGTGAACTTTATTTGTAAGGAAAATGATGGAAAAAGATGCTTTTCTTATGAAACCAAAGCATCAATATCATGCATCCTATTAAGAAGAATGTGTTTTTGTAGCCCAATCTCAAGAAGTTTGGAGAGTATTATGAGAATCCATGTTTGTCATATCTAAGGGATGAGCTTTGATTTTGAGGAAACTGATGGAAAAAAAAGCTTTTCTTGTGAAACCAAAGCATCAATATCATGCATTCTTTTAAGAAAAATGTGTTTTTGTAGCCTAATGACAAAATGTTTAGAGGTTATTATGAGAACCCATGCTTGTCTCATTTGAGATATGAACATTGATTCTAAGTAAAATGATGAAAAGAAAAGCTTTTCTTGTAAAACCAAAGCATCAATATCAAGCATCCTAAAGAGGTGAATATGTTTTAATAGTCCAATCACCAAAAGAATGGAAATTGTTACGAGAATCCATGTTCATCTTATCTGAGGGGTGAACTTTAATTCTAAGGAAAATGATGGGAAGAGATGCTTCTCTTATGAAACCAAAGCATCAATATCATGCATTCTGTTGAGAAAAATATGTTTTTTAGCCCATCCACAAAAAGTATAGAGATTACTATAATAATCCAAGTTTGTCTTATCTAAGGGATAAACTTTGATTCTAAGGAAAATAATGGAAAGAAAAGCTTTTCTTTGAATTGAAAGCATCAATATCATGAATTATAATGAGGTGAATATGTTTTTATAGCCTAATCAAAAAAATATAGATTGTTGCAACAATCGATGTTCATCATATCTAAAGGATGAACTTTGATAAAAGGAAAATGACCAAAAAAAAAAGCTTTTCTTGTGAAACCAAAGCATCAATATCATGCATACTATTGAGAGGAATGTATTTTTGTAGCCCAATGACGAAATGTTTGGAGATTATTATAAGAATCCATGTTCGTTTTATCTAAGGCATGAACTTTGAATCTATGGAAAATGATGGAAAGAAAGGCATTTCTTGTGAAACCACATCAATATCATGCATCCTATTAAGAAAAATGTGTTTTCATAGCCAATCGCAAAATGTATGGATATTATTATGAGAGTCCATTTTCATCTCATCTGAGCAGCACACTTTGTTTCTATGGAGAATAATGCAAAGAAAAGCTTTCTATGAAACCAAAGCATCAATATAATGCATCCATGTTGAGAGGAATGTGTTTTTATAGACCAATCACAAAAAAAATAAAGATTGTTACGAGAATCTATGTTCATTATATCTAAGGGATGAACTTTGATTCAAAGGAAAATGGTAGAAAGTAAAGCTTTTCTTGTGAAACTAGAGCATCAATATCATGCAGCTTATTGAGGAAAATATGTTTTTATAGCCCAATCACAAAAAGAATGAAGATTGTTACGAGAATCCATGTTTATCTTATCTAAGGTGTGAACTTTAATTCTAAGAAAAATGATGGAAAAAGATGCTTTTCTTATGAAAGCAAAGCATCAATATCATGCTTACTATTGAGAAGAATGTATTTTTGTAGCCTAATGACAAAACTTTTGGAGACTATCATGAGAATCCATGTTCCTGTCATCTAAGGCATGAACTTTGATTTTATGGAAAATGATGGAAAGGAAAGCTTTTCTTATGAAACCACATTAATATCATGCATCGTATTAAGGAAAATGTGTTTTCATAGCCAATCGCAAAATGTATGGATATTATTATGAGAGTCCATGTTCATCTCATCTGAGCGACACACTTTGTTTTTATGGAAAATAATGCAAAGAAAAGCTTTTTTGTGAAACCAAAGCATCAATATAATGCATCCATATTGAGAGGAATGTGTTTTTATGGACCAATCACACAAAAAAATAGAGATTGTTACGAGAATCTATGTTCATCATATCCAAGGGATGAACTTTGATTCCAAGGAAAATGGTAAAAAGTAAAGCCTTTCTTGTAAAACCAGAGTGTCAATATCATGCAGCTTATTGAGGAGAATATGTTTTTATAGCCTCATCACAAAAAGAATGGAGATTGTTATGAGAATCCATGTTTACTTATCTAAGGTGCGAACTTTAATTCTAAGAAAAATGATGGAAAGATATGCTTTTCTTGTGAAACCAGAGCATCAATATCTTGCATACTATTGAGAAGAATGTATTTTTGTAGCCCAATGACAAAGCATTTGGAGATTATTATGAGAATCCATATTTGTCTCATCTAAAGCATGAACTTTGATTCAATGGAAAATGATGGAAAAAAAAGCTTTTCTTGTGAAACCACATCAATATCATGCATCCTATTAAGAAAAATGTGTTTTCATAGCCAATCGCAAAATGTATGGATATTATTATGAGAGTCCATGTTCGTCTCATCGGAGTGACACACTTTATTTCTATGGAAAATAATGCAAATAAAAGTTTTTCTATGAAACCAAAGCATCAATATAATACATCCATGTGGAGAGGAATGTGTTTTTATAGACGAATCACAAAAAAGGAATAGAGATTGTTACGAGAATCTATGTTCATCATATCTAAGGGATAAACTTTGATTCAAAGGAAAATGGTAGAAAGTAAAGCTTTTCTTGTGAAATCAGAGTGTCAATATCATGCAGCTTATTGAGGAGAATGTGTTTTTATAGCCTAATGACATAAAGAATGGAGATTGTTATAAGAATCCATGTTTCTCTTATCTAAGGTGCGAACTTTAATTCTAAGAAAAATGATGGAAAGAGATACTTTTCTTGTGAAACCAAAGCATCAGTATCATGCATCCTATTGAGAAGAATGTGTTTTTGTGGCCCAATCACTAGAAGTTTGGAGAGTATTATAAGAATCCATGTTCGTCTTATCTAAGGAGTGAACTTTATTTCTAAGGAAAATGATGGGAATAGATGATTTTCTTGTGAAACCAAAGCCTCGATATCATGAATCCTATTGAGAAGTATGTGTTTTTGTAGCCCAATCACAAGAAGTTTGGAAAGTACTATAAGAATCCATGTTTGTCATATCTAAGGGATGAACTTTGATTATGAGGAAACTGATAGAAAGAAAAACTTTTCTTGTGAAACTAAAGCATCAATATCATGCATACTTTTGAGAGGAATGTGTTTTTGCAGCCTAATGAAAAAATGTTTAGAGATTATTATGAGAACCCGTGTTCATCTCATCTAAGATATAAACTTTGATTCTAAGTAAAATGATGGAAAGAAAGGCTTTTCTTGTAAAACCAAAGCATCAATATCATGCATCCTAATAAGGTGAATGTGTTTTTGTAGTCCAATCATAAAAAGAATAGAGATTGTTACGAGAATCCATGTTCATCTTATCTAAGCAGTGAACTTTAATTCTAAGGAAAATAATGAAAAGATATGCTTTTCTTGTGAAACCAAAGCATCAATATCATGCATCCTATTGAAAAGAATATGTTTTTTTAGCCCAACCACAAAAAGTATAGAGATTACTATAAGAATCTTGTTCATCTTATCTAAGGGATGAACTTTAATTCTAAAGAAAATAATAGAAAGAAAAGCTTTTCTATGAATCCAAAGCATTAATATAATTCATCATAATGAGGTGAATCTATTTTTTTAGCCCAATAAAAAAATAGAGATTGTTACAAGAATCCATGTTCATCATATCTAAGGGATAAACTTTTATTCAAAGGAAAATGATGGAAAGAAAAGCTTTTCTTGTGAAACCAAAATATTAATATCATGCATACTATTGAGAAGAATGTATTTTTGTAGCCCAATGACAAAATGTTTGGAGATTACTATAAGAATCCATGTTCATCTCATTTGAGGGATGAACTTTGCTTCTAAGGAAAATGATGGAAAGAAAGGCTGTTCTTGTGAAACCACATCAATATCATGCATCCTATTAAGAAGAATGTGTTTTTATAGCCAATCACAAATTGTGTAGATGTTATTATGAGAATCCATGTTCATCTCATTTGAGCGATAAACTTTGTTTTTAAGGGAAACAATGGAGAGAAAAGCTTTTCTGTGAAACTAAAGCATCAATATAATGAATCCCTGTTGAGAGGAATACGTTTTTATAACCAATCACAAAATGTATGGATGTTATTATGAGAATCCATGTTCATCTCATCTGAGTGATAAACTTTGTTTCTAAGGAAAACAATGGAAATAAAAGCTTTTCTATGAAACCAAAGCATTAATATAATGCATCCTTGTTGAGAGGAATATGTTTTTATAGCCCAATCACAAAAATAGAGATAATTACGAGAATCAGTGTTTGCCTTATCTCAGGGATAAACTTTAGTTCTAAGGAAAATAATGGAAGGAAAAACTTTTCTTTTGAAACCAAAACATCAATATCATGCATCCTAATGAAGAGAATGTGTTTTTATAGCCCAATCCCAGAACAAGTAGAGATTGTTATTAGAATCCCTGTTCGTCATATCAAGGGGATAACTTCGATTCTAAGAAAAATGATGGAACAAAAAGCTTTTCTTGTGAAACCAAAGCATCGATATCATGTATCCTAATAAGGTGAATGTGTTTTCATAGCCCAATCATAAAAAGAACGGTGATTGTTACAAGAATCCTTGTTCGTATAATCTAAGGGAGGAACTTTGATTCTAAGGAAAATGATGGAAAGAAAAGCTTTTCTTGTGAAGCCAAAGCATCAATATCATGCATCCTAATGAGGTGAATTCTTAACCTTGATTCTGAGGAAAATAATGGAAAGAAAAGCTTTTTTTGTGAAGCTAAAGTTTCAATATCATGCATCCTAATTTGGTGAATGTGTTTTTGTAGTCCAATTGCAAAAGGAATGGAGATTGTTACGAGGGTCTATGTTTGTAATATCTAAGGGATCAACTTTTATTCTAAGGAAAATGACTGAAAAGAAAGCTTTCCTTATACGACCAAAGCATCAATGTCATGCATCTTATAGAGATGGATGTGTTTCTATAGCCCAATCATAAAAAGTTTAGAGATTATTACGAGAATCCACGTTTGTTTCATCTAAGGGATGAACTTTGGTTTTAAGGAAAATGATGGAAAAAAGAGCTTTTCCTATGAAACAAAAGCACCAATATCATGCATCGTATTGAGGAAAATGTGTTTTTATAGCCCAATCACAAAAAGAATAGAGATTGTTCTAAGAATCCATGTTTATCATATCTAAGGGATGAACTTTAATTCTAAGGAAAATAATGGAAAGAAAAGCTTTTCTTATGAAACCAAAGCATCAATATCATGCATCCTTTTGAGAATAACGTGTTTTTGTAGCCTAATGAAAAAATGTTTCAAGAATATTATTAGAATCCATGTTCATCTCATTTGAGAAATGAGCTTTGATTCTAAGTAAAATGATGGAAGGAAAGGCTTTTCTTGTGAAACCAAAGAATCGATACCTGCATCCTATTTAGGAGAATGTGTTTTTATAGCCCAATCATAAAAAATGGAGATTATTATGAGAATCCATGTTTGTCTCATTTAAGGGATAAGCTTTGTTTCTAAGGAAAATGATGGAAGGAAAAGCTTTTCTTGTAAAGCCAAAGCATCATTATAATGCATCCCTGTTGAGAGGAATGTGTTTTTATAGCTCAATCACAAAAATAATAGAGATAATTAATAGAGTCTGTGTTTGCCTCTTCTGAGGGATAAACTTTGATTCTAAGGAAAATGATAGAAGGATAAGCTTTTCTTGTGGAACTAAAGCATCAATATCATGCATCTTAATGATGAGAATGTGTTTTTATGGCCTAATCACAAAAAAATGGAGATTATTACGACAATCCTTATTTGTCACATCTAAAAGATGGACTTTGATTCTAAGGAAAATGATGAAAGGAAAAGCTTTTCTTGTGAAACCAAAGCATCAGTATCATGCATCCTATTGAGAAGAATGTGTTTTTATAGCCCAATCACAAAAATTATAGAGATTATTATAAGAGTCCTTGTTCATCTCATCTGAGGGATAAACTTTGTCTCTAAGGAGAAAGATGGAAAGAAAAGCTTTTTTATGAAACTAAAGCATCAATATAATGCATCCTTGTTGAGATAAATGTGTTTTCATAGCTCAATCACAAAAAAAAAATGAAGATTATTTCGAGTATCCATGTTTATTACAAAAGATGAAGATTATTACGAGAATCCATGTTTGTCACAGCCGAAGGATGAACTTTGGTTTTAAGGAAAATAATGGAAAGAAAAGCTTTTCCTGTGAAATGAAAGCATCAAGATCAAGCATCTTATAGATGAGAATGTGTTTTCATAGCCTAATCACAAAAAAGAATAGAGATATTTATGAGAATCCATGTTCACCTCAACCAAAGAGCAAACTTTGATCTAAGGAAAATGATGGAAGGAAAAGATTTTTTTATGAAACCAAAGCATCCATATTGTGCACCTAATGAGGTCAATGTGTTTTTGTCCCTGAATCCTAGTGCATAACAAGTAAGGGATTAACCCTAATGAGGTGAATGTGTTTTTGTAGCCCAATCAAAAAAGAATGAAGATTGTTACAAGAATTCCTATTTGTAACATCTAAGGGATGAACTTTGATTTTAAGGAAAATGATGGAAAGGAAAGCTTTTATTGTAAAACAAAAGCATCAATGCCATGCATCATATCGAGGAGAATGTGTCTCTATAGCCCAAACATAAAAAGAATGAAGATTGTTATGAGAATCCACATTCATCTCATCTGAGGAACAAACTTTGACTTTGAGGAATATGATGGACAAAAAATCTTTTGCAAAGAATCTAAAGCATCAATATCATTCATCCTAAAATAGAAAATGTGTTTTTATAGCCCAATTGCAAAAAGTAAGTAGTTTATTATAACAATTCATGTTCATCTTATCTGAGGGTTGAACTTTGATTCTAAGAAAAATAATGCAAAGAAAATCTTTTCTTTTGAAACCAAAGCATCAATATCATACATCTTAATAAGAAGGATGTGTATTTATAGCCCAATCACAAAAAAAATGGAGATTGTTACAAGAAACCATGTTCATCTCTCTAAGGAATGAACTTTGACTCTAAGTAATATGATGGACATAAAAGCTTTCGTAGGGAATCCAAAGCATCAATATCATGCTTCCTAATAAGGAAAATGTGTTTTCATCTCCCAATCACAAAAAAAATTTAAGATTATTATGAGAATTCATGTTCGTCTCCTCTAAGGGATACACTTTGATTCTAAGGAAAATGCTGGAAAGTAAAGCTTTTCTTATGAAACGAAAGCATAAATGTCACACATCCTATTGAGAAGAATGTACTTTTAAAATCCAATCACAAAAAGTATAGAGGTTATTATGAGACATTTGAGGGATTAACTTGGATTTTAAGGAAAATGGTGAAAAAAAGCTTTTCTTAGGAAATCAAAGCATCAATATCGTGCACCCTATTAAGAACAATGTGTATTTATAGCCCAACCACAAAAAGAATGGAGATTGAAATGAAAATCCATGTTCGTCTCATATGAGGAATGAACTTTGACTCTAAGGAATATGATAGATAGAAAAGCTTTTCCAAGGAATCCAAAGACTTAGTAACATGCATCCTAATAAGGAAAATGTATTTCTATAGCGCAATCACAAAAAAATTAAGATTATTATGAGAATTCATGCTCGTTTTTTCTAAGAAATGGACTATGATTCTAAGGAAAATGATGGAAAATAAAACTTTTCTTGTAAAACCAAAGTATCAATATCATGCATCATATTGAAATGAATATGTTTTTATAGCCCAATCACAAAAAGAATAGAGACTACTAAGAGAATCATCACATCTAAATGGTGAACCTTGATTCTAAGGAAAATAATGGAAAGAAAAGTTTTTTGATGGAGATCAACTTGCACAAAGCCCAATTTCCAACCATTCTTATAATCCTTTGAAAGGAATTGGAGAACCAATGACTAGGGGCAAAAACTAAACGCGTGGAGCTAGCTTTGCAAGCACTAATCATCGAAATACAAGCAAAAAAGCCTGTTCAAGATGAATCAGATGCATTGCCAAGATTAATCACTTTTCTATGTTGCATTGAGGCTGAAAAAGATGAATAAATCTTGGAGCCCAATTCGCATGTCCAAGATGAATAGTGCTCAATTTGCATGTATTCATGGGCCTATAGTTTGGATTACAGATTTTTAATTTTTTTGAATAAGAATTTAACTTTTCAATTTTAATTTGTTTAGATAATTCCTAATCAAATTATGATAAGGAGTAGACTTTATCCTTATTGATTAGGATTATGTTTAGGATTTTGAGTTGTTTAGATAAGTCCTAATCAAACAAGGATAAGGAATACACTTTCCTTTATTAGTTAGGATTGTCTTTGTTTAGTTAGGATTCTATAGATTTTAGGCCTATATAAGGTTGTTTCATTCGTGTAATTTAGTAGATTTGAATAGAAAAAATATCTTGAGAGTTTCTTCACTTTGTAAGAACTTCTTCTTTATTCTTTAAACAAGAACTCAAATTGATCTTATTAAGGTAACTTATGGCAATCAAGATTGTTATAACTTTGGTTCTAATCAGCAGGTTTGATTAGGGTCAAGTTCTCTTTGCTTGACTTTGAAGATGATCCTA
>JBBYHL010146356.1:7149-20171 GCA_038381835.1 Adansonia madagascariensis | reverse complement strand
ACTAGTTAGATTAAACACTGTCAAACAGTGGTTAAAGCTTTTGATGGAACAAAAAAAGAAATTAAATGTACTATTCCATTATGTTGAATACAGACCTACATCCCTTTGAAATCGAGTTTCATATATTAGACATTATCTCCGCATATAATAATTTATTGAGATTACCCTAGATCTGCTCTACTAGTGTAGTACCATCATCCCTTTATCAAAATGTCAATTTTATAGTGGATGATAGACTAGTTAGTATATCTGAAGAAGAGGATATAATTGCTATGACTTCAACTGAAGCACTATACATTGAAGCAATGCTCAAGTAGAAAAGTGCTCGTTTAGGGCATTTGAAATTGTCAGTGCTACTTTCCTTGTAAAAGGATCTCCACTTCCAAAACCTTAGCTCTCTAAAAGCACTCACATGGGCTTGAAACTTACAGTGGAGAAAGGCGCTCGAGCATGAAAAGGACTTGGAAAATTCTTACAAGGGATAAGCTAATCTATTCAAGTAAACAGGAAGAGAGATAAGCATGGATTGGGTTTCAAGCCAAGGTATAATCAAAAGAGAAAGTTAAATAAGAGAACTATAAAAAAAACTTAAGCCAAGATTCAATTTTTTACCTTTCCTTAAAGGAAATTTTTTGCTATGTAAGGGTCATTAATCCAGTCACCCAAGGAAAAAAAGTAAAGGTTGATGCAATGGTGATTAGTCCAGCTATTGAGAATTTTTGAGTGAATGTTATTAGGGTAAGTAATGAAGAGCTAAATGATGATTGTGGAATCTGTCCTTGCCTTTTTGGATATGTCTAGATGAATTGAACTATTACTAAGAGAACTGTAGTGTCTAAACTTAATCCAAAATAATTCTAAGAACTCCCTTTGGTTATTTTAGCATAAAACATATAAGGATCTTTTCATAAAGGCCTTAAAAATGTCATATCATCATTTCAAAAATAAAATGCATGAACTTTTTATGTATATTCAAACATTTTCATACCATAATTTTTTTTTCTACATGTATGTACATTAATCACCCTATATTTTCTTGTTTGCCTATTATTGTTCTTGTTTACTTTTGTAGATTTCTTAATTAAAAAGTAGAGGATGATATCAGCTAAGATTCAAAAGTTGATTTTGAATGATCCATTTACTTGAATGAGGATAATCTCAAAGAAAATGTTGATGATTACACTTTGCCTCATGATTTGGTGAAATTGATTGAGCAAGAAGATAGGCGAATAATGCCCTATGACAAACCCATAGAGGTTGTAAACTTAGGGGGATGATGATAACAGAAAAAAAGTCAAAATCAAAATTATTATTATGCCTACCACTAAAAAAGGGCTTATAAGTTGACTTCAGGAGTTCCATGATGTTTTTCATGGTCATATCAAGATATGTCAAGAATAGACCTATAAATTGCTATCCATAAGTTGCCTTTAAAATCAAGATGCAAGCCGATTCAGCAAAAGTTAAAACAGATGAAGCCTAAAATGCTGTTAAAAATTAAGACAAAGGTGAAAAAACAAGTTAATGTTAGATTTCTTAAAGTGGTAAATATCAAAATGTGTTGCTAATATTGTCTTGGTTCTTAGAAAAGATGAAAGAGTTAGAATTTGTGTAGAATATTGGAATTTCAAACAAGCAAGCCTAGAAGATAGTTTTTCTCTCCTCATATTGGTTGATAAAACTATAAAGAACTATCTGTTTTCTTTCATGGATGGATTCTCAGGCTATAATCAAATTAAAATGGCATCCAAAGACATGGAGAAAAAACTACATTTATCTTGCTTGGGGTACTTCTATTATAAGGCAGTGCTTTTTAGGCTAAAGAATATAAAGGAACTTATGAAAGGGCAATGGTCACTTTGTTCCACGATATGATGCATAAAGAGATTGAAGTGTAAGTGGATAAAATGATTGCCAAGTCCCCCCAAGAAGAGAGACATGTCACAGATTTGCGAAAATTGTTTGAATGGATGAGAAAATATCAATTAAAGTTAAATCCGGCAAAATAAACTTTTGGTTTAAGATCAAAGAAACTATTAAGCTTTATTTTAAGTGAAAAGAGGATTAAGGTTGATCCTAATAAGATTAAAGCCATTCAGGAGTTACAACCTCTACACACTCACAAAAATGTTAGAAACTTCCTCAAGAGATTAAACTATATTGCTTGCTTTATTTCCCAGCTTAGATAAATGACATAATTTTTTGACTTCTTTAAAAACATAATATGGGAGAATGAAATGAAAATGGCCAAATGACACTCAAAAAGTTGAAATAATATTTTGCAAATCCTTCAATCTTAATACCACTAGTCGTGGGCGATCCACTCATATTGTACCTGCAGTGTTTGAAGGTCAATAAGGTATGTGCTAGGGCAACATGATAAGACTATCAAGAAAGAAAGGGCAATTTATCACCTCAATGAAAATTTTTGGAATATGAGGTAAATTATTCTCAAATATAAAAAATTTGTTATGCCTTAGTTTGGACTGCAAAAAGGCTTAAAGAATATATGTTGTATCATACTACTTGGTTTATCACAAAAGTAAACCCAATCAAGTATATATTCAAAGCACTAGCATTGTATGGGAAAATAGCAAGATAGCAAGTCTTATATTATAGTAGGACATATTTTATGTGAGCCAAAAAGCTATTAAAGGAAGTACCATTACTAAATTCTTACTAAACCATACCCCAAATGATTATCAGCATTTAGGTTTTGATTTTCTTAGTGAAAACTTAATGAATATCTCTGTTGAAAAGGAAACTTATCAATTAGAGGAACCAGCATGGAAAATGTACTTCGAACAAGGCCTCAAATGCTTTGGGACATGGAATTAGGGTAATTTTGATATCTTTTTAAGAATACGATTATCTTTTGCTACCAAGTTAGGTGTTCATTGCATAAATAACATGGCAGAATATGAGGCATCTGTCATAGGACTTTATGCAGCCATTGAGAGAAATGTTCGAGTATTGAAAGTCTATGGAGATTTAGCTTTACTAATTTATCAACTATATAGGGAATAAGAAGCTTAAGATTTAAAGTTGGCACAATATAAAAAGTTGATTCTTAAACTATTAAAAAGTTTGAAGAAATGGGTTTTTTTCAATTACCTTGAGATAAGAATCAAATGGTAAATGCTCTTACCACCCTTGCCTCAATGTGTAAAATGAATGAGAAAGAAAAAGTAATATTGATCAAGATGAGCTTGTACGTCTCCTATACATTATCATAATGTTGGGAGAAGAACCAGATGGCCATCCATGGTCTTACGATATTAAAAGATACCTCAAAGATCAAGAATACTGGGACAATGCCTTTAAAAATAACAAAAAGACATTAAAGAGGTTAGCAACAATTTTGTTCTAGATGGTGAGATCCTTTATAAGAAACATTATGATCAAATGTTACTAAGATGTGTGGATGCTCTTGAAGCACAAAAAATTTTGGAAGAAGTACACGAAGGGGTTTATGGAGTTCATTCCAATGGGCATAAAATGGCAAGATAAATCATAAGATTGGGCTACTTTTGGATGACTATGGAAGGAGATTGTATTAAGTATGCTCAAAAATGTCATGAATGCCAAGTCTATATAGATAAGATCCATATACCGCCTTTGCCATTAGATGTTATAACTGCTCCATGGCCCTTCTCTATATGAGGCATAGATGTCATTGGACCAATTTCCTTATAGCTTCAAATCATCATCGTTTTATTTTGGTGGCTTTATATTATTTCACCAAATGGGTTAAAGATGCATCTTATGCAAACGTAACAAAGTCAATAATGATAAAATTCTTGAAGACTAATATTATTTATCGATTCTGAATCCCCAAGAAAATTATAACTGATAATGCCTCTAATTTGAATAATAAATTGATGACAGAGCTGTGTACCAAACTAAAGATCTCTCGCCATACTAATTTTAATAATGAAATTCCTTAAGACTAATATCATTTGTCAATTTTGAATCCTTATGAGAATTATAATAGATAATGCCGCTAATTTCAATGACATATTGTCTAATAATGAATGGAGCAGTTGAAGCAATTAACAAAAGTATTAAGAAAATTATGGCAAAAATGGCAAAAACTTATGAAGATTGGCATGAAAAACTTCCTTTTGCCCTCTGAACTTATCAAACTTCAGTTCAAACCTTTACCGGGGCAACATCTTGCTTGTTGGTATATGGCACAGAAGCTGTATTACCAATTAAGGTTGAAATTCCCTCACTCCAGGTATTAATGGAGAAGAAGCTGAGTGGGTCCGAGATCATTATGAATAGTTAAACTTTATTGAATAGAAGAGGCTGCGAGTGATCCAGCAGAGGCAAATGTACTAAAAAAAATGTTGAAATCACATGACAAGAAACATCTCCTAAGGCAATTTCACAAAAGGGAATTAGTAATAAAAAAATCCTCCATGGCCAAAAATATCCACGCAACAAATAGATGCCAAACTAGAAAAGGCCCTATGTAGTTTAAAAAGCATTTTTTGATAAGGCATTGATTTTAGTAAAAATGGATGGGCACACTTTGCCAAATCTAGTTAATTTGGATAATGTAAAGCAGTATTATGCCTTAAAGGCAATATTGTAAAAGAAAAGAAAAAGAAGAAAAAAATAAAAAGGAAAAAAAAATGTTAAAGCGGATGCCTTAGTTAAAAACCTAAAAAGGGAAACTTACGCAAAAGAATGTGTCTGGTGAAATTTGTTGAAAGCTTAATCCTAAAATGGAGGACAAAGTGCAATCAAAGATTCTTCAAAGAAATTGATCCACGTAAGAGTGGTGTTCTATTCAAGAAAGGTTTTTGAAGAATTAAATGAGAGATTCTAGCCACATATGTAATATCTAATTTTGTTATGTACCTTAATGATACTCTTGTTGAAAAATCAATATTGTATTCTTTTTCTTTATTATAAAATAAGTATATATTTTTATCTGTATCCTTGTCAGATCCTCTAGTCATGTTAACATTTCTGATAAATGATGATTGACATTTTAGAAATAAATAACAAAAAGATTTTTTGCATTACTTTGGATTGAGGTTAAATATTATAGCGATCTTAGTTGTTGTTTCAATTTTTTGGACATTCTAAGAAAGATTAAAATAAATGGATAATGTATTTGAGTATAGTCAAAGGAAAAAGAATTTAAGAATTATTGTTAAAGGATATTTCTGATAAGAAGAAAACAAATTCTTAACAAGGAGTTTCAAGCGCAAGCACTATTAGCTTTACTCACCTTACCAAATCACAGGGAACTCCAGAGCTAGGCATCATCAGCCATACTTGTCTTACCTAAAAAAATAATATTCACAGCATTTTTTAAAAATGCTTTCGACTCTAGGTATAGGAGTAGGCTTATTTTTCCCACATTCTCTCCTAAGAATACCTTTAAATTAAGGTTCAAGCATTAACTTTTTTGGCTAAAAAAATAATTTTCATAATATTTTTTGAAAATGCCTTTAAGTTTCAAAATAGGTTGGATCAGAGATAATGAATAGTTATCTGATTCAAAGGTTGAATAAAAAAATCAAGTGAATTCATCATTTGAATTATACATGCATTTGCATTCAATAATTTGCAGGAAAAGTTAAATACGATACTAGAGGAAAGTAATAGTTATGCTTATTCTTTCAAAATTAAAAGTTAAGTTCTTTCAAAATCAAAAGGTAAGTTCTTTCAGAATCAAAAGAAAAGTTCTTAATCCTTTTAAAATTGATCAAGTATCAAATGTCATTAACCTTTTTTATTTGTTGACTTGAATGGTTTCATCTCGATCAACCTTTATTATTTGCTGACTCGTATGGTTTTATCTTGGTTAACTTCTTTTGTTTGTTGACTTGTATGGTTTTGTCCCTTTCTTATTTATTGACTTGTATTATTTCATTCTGATTAACTCCTCTTGTTTATTGACTTGTATGGTTTTGTCCCGATCAGCCTTTCTCATTTGTTAACATATATGGTTTTGTCCCAATTAATCTCTTTCATTTGTTGACTCATATGGTTTTATCCCAGTCAACCTCTTTCATTTGTTGACTTGTATGGTTTCATCCTACCCAACCTTTAGCATTTGTTGACTCATATGTTTTTGTCCCAATCAACTCCTCTAGTTTGTTGGCTTGTATAATTTTGTTTTGG
The DNA here is from genome assembly GCA_038381835.1 of Adansonia madagascariensis. Classification (NCBI taxonomy): domain Eukaryota; kingdom Viridiplantae; phylum Streptophyta; class Magnoliopsida; order Malvales; family Malvaceae; genus Adansonia; species Adansonia madagascariensis. The sequence goes on along the minus strand of JBBYHL010146356.1, from coordinate 14,027 downwards.
TTAAACTTTTTCATTTGTTAACTCATATGGTTTTGTCTTCATCAACTTCTTTCATTCATTGACTCGTATGGTTTTGTCTCGATTAACATCTTTTATTCATTGACTTATATCGTTTTATCCCAGTCAACCTTTTTCATTTGTTGACTCATATGGTGTTCTTCTCGATTAACCTTTTTTATTTGTTAATTGTATGGTTTCGTTCTGGCCAATCCCTGACATTCATTGACTTGTATGGTTTCATCCCGATCAATTCCCCTTATTTTGTTGACTAGTGTGGTTTCGCCCTAATCAACCCTTTTTGACTTAGGTCTCACCCTTGTCACCATTTTAATTTAAGGTTTTACCCATAAATTCTTTAAATAATATTCTTTAATTTATTTTGAATTAGTTTTTCAAAATTCATTTTATTTTATGAGTTTTGCTTTTTTTTCTGAGTTTTCTTGTTTCAAGATACGGAGTTTTTTATTTCTCAAATTTTTTTGGCAAGATTTTTTTCAGTTTATAGCTTTTAAAATTCTTAAAAAATTATTATAAAATTCATATTAATTTAGTTTGCAAAAATTCAATTTATTTTATGAGTTTTGAATCTTTTATATATAATAATTTTTCCCAATAAGGTTTTTCTCATAAAATTTTACGAATTTTGAATTTTAATGATTTTTGTTGAAAATCAAAATTGATTTGCTATAGGATTAAATTAAATTGATCATATGAAATTTTATTTCAAATACATAATTTTTAATTCTTACAATTTAGTTCTTTTAATTAATTTTTATGGTATAATTTTCCATCTTATATACAAATATCACTTAATATGCTATAAAAATGGAATATGTCATTGATGATCTAAGCCATAAAATGACAAAAATAATAAATTTAAATCAAATCAATTTGTATTTAAATCAAAAGTAATTATTTCAAGTAGTAAATATCAAAAATAAATAAATAAATAAATAATGGAATGGTGTAGAAACCATTTGGCCAAGGCATTCCTTTTATATCATGGCTGACTTTAATCCATCTTAATAGGAATGTTTTTATTCATCTTGGGGCTTTGGCAATTTGGCATGAAAAATACTGAATAAAATACATTTTTCACTTAGTTTGCTTGGGTGTTTTTAAGGTATAAGCCTTATTTTTTTTTTTCTGTTTTTCTTCATTTTTCATTTTCTTTATGATTCAACACCATGTTAAGGCTAATGGATTTTCATCCATGTTGAAAGGCTAAACATGATGATTTTATATAAATATATATATGATTTTTTGTTAATTAACAAATGTTTTGATTTTTGTCTTATAAAATATTATTTTTGTTGTAATTTTGATTTTCTTGTATATGTGTGTTGATTTTATGTTGTTCTTTTCCTAAAGTTTGTATGTTACTCTGTTGTTAAATACTGTTTTATATTTATTTTTATGATTTTATTTTTATTTAAGCTTGGTAATAATTATTTATGTCCATTTTCATTATTTTATATATCAAAACATGTTTATGTTTTATATTTCTTGGTCTGGCTGAATCTGATAGGCTACTTTAATGATGATTTTGTACATAGTTTTGTGATAATTTTTTGTTTTCTTTCGTAGGTTATTTTACAATATTAGAAAACGTAGGTATCAAATTGTAAAATATGTTAAATTTTTTAAGCCATCTTGGTTTGGCCAAATACTTCATAGGCTATGTAGAGATGGATTTGTGTGTTTCAAAACATGTTTTAGGTATTTTTAACACTTTAGGGGTCATTTTGCAATTTTATGAAGTTTAGGGACTAAATTGTAAAATATAAAAAATATGTTTTATGGCTAAAGGTGCTTCACCGTATCTTTATGTGTATTTTTGCCATGATTTTGTATTGATTCTTATATGGTTTGATGATTTTTTATGATATTTTGTGGTGTTTTCCATTTAAGGACCTAATTGTAAAATTAAAAAAGGTTTATGGACTATATAGCAAACTTTAATATTTAGGGGTAAAATGGTCATTTTTGTTACTTTTAAATATTTCTATTATCCTATGGTCTCTTCTATAGGGGAATAGAAATTTTTAAAACCTTTCATATTCTTTGAATTTTTCGTTAGGGTATGAAATGTTTTAAAGTTTATTGGCCTAATAGCAATTTTTTGCATTTTAAGCCAATCTTAGCATTTTAATTTCCCTATTTAGGGTAGAATGATCATTTCTTATCATTTTAGAGCCCATCAGGAAATCAGGATACTTTCACATCAAAGGTATACTCTAAGGGCATTTTGGTAACTTGTCTTAAAATCGAGTCCTAGGTAGTCACATGGATGCTTCTAATCTAAAGGCGTATATTTAGAATAGGTTTATCATTTCATGATCATTTTAGTGTCCATTAAGGTATGCAGATACTTTCACGTTGAAGGTATGCCCTAGAAGCACTTTGGTAATTTTCCATAAAACTAAGTCTTAAGTGGTCATGAAGATGCTTCTATGACGGAGGTGTATATCTAGGATAAGTTCATCATTTTATGACCATTTTAGTGTCCATTAAGGTACCAAAATACTTTCACGTCAAAGGTATACCTTAAGGGCATTTTGATAATTTTTTTTATTATCGAGTTTGATATAGTCACTGAGATGTTTTTATGCCAAAAGTACATATTTAGGATAGGTTCACCTTTTTACAATTATTCTTGAGTCCTTTTGGGTCACCAAGATACTTTTATGTCAAAGGTATATCTTAAGGGCATTTTTGTAATTTTATGTTAGAACCAAGTCCTATGTAATTACTAGGATATTTTTATATCAAAAGTACACATTAGGAAGAATTTATCATTTTGACCATTTTCAGGTCCTAGGATACTGTATTAATATTAATAAAATTGGATTTTTTTTAAAAACAAGGTAATATCCATGAGTTAAAATAGTACGTAAAATTTCTCCTAATATATGAGAAGGATTTTAAGGATTTTTTTAATAACGAGATATCCTTTTCAAATATAAAGTTGGATATTTTTAATTTCACAAAAAAAACCTTTTCTATTTGACCAACTTTCTAGTGGGGTATAAAAGATGATTTTTAAAACCTTTTGGATTCCACTAGTTCTCTAGCGAGGTATGATAAAGAATGATAAAAACTTTCGTGCTCTCCTGGTTCTCTAGGGGGTACGAAAGATATTTTGATTTCCAAAAATATTAAAACCTGAGTTTCTCGAAATAATAATTTTTTTAACAAAACGCTATGTATGAGAATTATAATTAAATATTAAATATTGAAAGCAGATTAACATATGATTAATAAGGCACTGATTTTTGGGCATCATGAGAGGGTCGATCCTTACTCATGATTGTGACCCACTCCAAAACCATTTCACATGATATCTAGTATCAACGTGGACTTTGGATTTTGTTTTTGGAGGTTTCATAACCTTTAAAACATAAACTCTGATAGGTAATCGATTTCACCTAATAAATAGATAAATGGTGACTACAAATAAATGATCATTTCATAAAGACTATTTCGATTAAAGTAGAGTAAGCAATTCATCTTGATAACTCAGTTTTCAAACACTAAAAACAAAGAATAATATAAAATAATAATGATATGGCCCTTAAAATAAAAGAAAATAATGACATATAGATGTATATAGGAATAAGAGGGCACATCTATCATTTTAAGTCAAGCTGGTCAATATCATATTTAGGCCTTGTTATGATAGCTTAGCGACTCCACCAGGGATAGTCAGGGAGTCATGCCTAAAATTAATTACACGTTAAATAAATTTTAATTAATTTGGTTTCAATAAATACTTAATTATAGTTTTTATATTTCTAAAAATTTTTCTTTCATTTTGTTACTAACTTGTTTTTGTGGTTCTTTGTTCTTTTAGGAATTTAGGATAGGCGTTTTATTTTAATGATAGCTTACAAGAAAGGTTTGTTTATCCCTTCAGACCTACGAAGCACATATGCAGTAGATTCTCTTTTGGATTTCTAAAATGGGCATAAGCACTTAATATTTTAAGTGAAGTAGCTTTGCCTTTTGAGGTGTTAGGCTCTGTCTGGGCTAGTGAAAAGCCTATCAGGTGTAATTCCAACGCTACCTAAAGTGGTAGCCTCGTTATGAGCATGGAAGATGCTTCCACTCAATTTGAACCCTTTTCAATATAAGCTAGCAATTGATAAGGGCAGGGCACCTCGTTAGTCCATTTTAGGCTCAAGAAGCAATTCAAGAGTCAATTTAGAGGTCTAACCTAAACCTCATACAGTGACCTTAGTGACTTCTCAGCTAAAACCATGCTTGATTTTAAACATCATTGAAGATTAGGGGCACACGAAGGGACAAATGTACCTTTCTCTTTCTTGTCTCTTTTTATTTGATTATTTGTGTTTATTTAGATGATTTTTTATTGTATTATTTCTCTTGTCAAATTTTATTATTATTTGGATTTATTATTTCTTATGGATACCAACTTATCTATTCTTCTTCTTTTCTTGATGCATTTTTCATTAGCATATTAGGACACTTGCTATAGACCTGAATTTCAGCTTAATTGAATTTTTATTAGATTTCATGGCTAAGTAAAAGGTTATTTCCAAAACATTCAAGGAGGTTCATAATGAATCCAAGCTCAATCAGAAAAAGTATAGGGATTGCTTACCAAAGAGTTATGTGTCAAAGTTGCTAAAAATTACATATCTAGATCTTTGTCAGAACAATTTAAAAGACTTGACAAGGATATAAGATCAATAGGTAAACACTAAACGGACCCGATTTATTAAGAAATATAGATAGATTGCACTTCTCATTAAAGTGTAATTTGATGAGTAGATGGTTTGAGCCCTGATTCAATTTTGGGATCCATTATTTTGGTGTTTTTCACTTAATCAGCATGATATGACTTCGACTATCAAGGAGATATCAACCTTGCTCATAATTAGACTTTTGGAGACCAAGCACATGTATTGCAAAGAATGCAACCTAACTTGCTTTCCTAAGAAATTAAGCAAAGTTCTTAATTTAGACTCAGAGATAAGTCATTATTTATCGAACAGAAAGGAAAACTAGTGTTACTTCATGGCAGTTTCTAAAAGGATACATCTGAAAAAGCTTTGATACTGAAAAGGCCCTTAATGCTTTCACCTTAGCCATATATGGTTTCATTTTTTGCTCCAAGGATATTAAGGCATGTAAAGGCAGCTGTTGTAGATTTGTTCAATTAGTTAGAATGAAATAACCATCTCAGCGAAAATGATCTGAGCACTAAACACATGCCAAAAAGAAGATTAAATAGATTCTTCGGGAGTGTTTTGCTATCGTATATTTAGGGCCAATGTCATTTTTGGGTGACAGTGCCTAGAATATCAAACTTTATTTTCCATATTGTATCCTTCTTTAAGAGATTATTAAGAAGCAATGGTTCAAATTAGGAACCAAGAATCAATGGGTTCAAGCACTTAAAAATTTGTCTCCTGATGACGTATCCTAGAGAGCACCTTGGTTCTCGCTAAAACCTTTTGTTTATCGACGTGATGAGCTACTTTTCATGCCTTTACTTGGTTATAAGGCACTATGAGATATGTACTTTTACCGGTCTAGAGACACTATAGTTTGCGGTAGTTTATTCCTATGACTTCGAACATAGCTAGCATGGATATGCTATTTCAAGGTAAGAATTATAGAAAAACACTTCAGGCAGCTACTATGTAATGGAGCGAGAGATATGAGTCTAGGTTGCGTGCGTATACAGATTAGACCACGCCATGGTATAATGCTAGGAGAAGAGTTTATAGATGTGACTTAATTATTCCAAGCACGAATAAGGCCATTCCTAGAGTATATATCTAACAAAAACTTGTCATGCCTTCTCAGATTTATTTAGTTAAGGAAGAAGCTACTAGAAAACAAAAGAGAATGAATAAAGATAATAGAACACTTTAAAAAGAAGTTGCTTATCTGAGAATAAAGATGGAAGCAAAAGGAAAAGAAGTGGAAAGAATAAAGGAAAACTATAATTTAATGAAAAATGATTGGATTGAGCAAAACAAGAAATTAAAGTTTGCTGGGATATTTAGGGGCTCCAGTGGGACCTCTAAAGGAATGAAGGAAGAAATGCATAAGCTTCATGAGTGTAGACACCTGATTTCATACGGGCTTTTTTTTTATAATCTTGAATATCCGACTTTGAGAACATAATAGCCACTCTCATTGGGAGCGATCTATTTTAGATAAATACGATATTTTAAAGACCTTTTTAGTCATCTTTAAATGGCATAAATTCGTGTGACAAAAAAAGTCATTTTGGTCTCTAATTTTAGATATTTAAGAGAAAAATTAGTTTTTCATATTTTCTTTTTAAATTTTGAAAATCTATCTTTATGGATGATATCACGGTCAAAATTTTCATTTTTAGGAATTTTTTAAGAATTTTTCATAAAATTTAAGAAATTGATTGTCATATATTTTTAACAATACCTATATGGTATTTATGTTGATACTCACTTCGAAAAACCAGATATATTCAAGAAAAATTTCATATTTGCATTTTATACCAGAAGATGTCAAGTTGCCCATTTTAATAATTAATTTTGAATTTTTCACAATATCACGAGTATTATACTCATGATATTTTTCTTGGTAAAATTATTTCAAATCTTAGATTTTCATCTTTACCATTTTGTAAATTAATATTTTAAATAATATGTTTTATTTAATTCATTTTATAGAAGTTTCAATGTATTTGTTAGAAATTTTCTCAATTCTAGAATACGAACTTTCCTTTATCTGTAAGATTCCTTGTGGAATTTTTTCGAGTTTTCAATTTTAAAATTCTTTAAATATTCACATTTAACCACCACTGATCAGTTTTTAAAATTTCATTTATTTGTCATAAATTTTAATATTTTCCTTGTTTT
>JBBYHL010146355.1:48722-62572 GCA_038381835.1 Adansonia madagascariensis | reverse complement strand
AGTATTTAAAGATTTTAGAAAAATCACCTGATGGGCTACAATGGCCCAAACAGAATATCGCATGCTGGTTCCAGAGGTCTCAGACAGTAAAGGTTTGAAAAGTTATAACCCCTTATTTGGAATGATTCGAGGGCGAGCAAGACACCTTTGGGAAGGCTATTCGATGCCCTTTAAAGTAAAAATATTAGAAAAATCAAGGAAAACATTTTGTGCTTCCAGAATGATTTTCCAAACTTAGACTACAATGCTGCTAGAGCAAAACAGGGGGGCCATTTGATATTTTCAATTTTTTACAGGCTTGGGTCTAAGACATCCAAACATTCATGACAGAAAGTAACATGGGCTTCACAAGTTCATTCCACAATCTGGGAGTAGTTTTGGGACGATGAAATAACCTGTTGACCATGTCACTAAAGGGGATATTGGACTCAAGATTAAGGCTTAATGCTTTAACAACTAAAATTATGCTTTTTTTATTTTACCATGAATCTAGAGTTAAAAACATGACTTTACTTTGGGGATTTTAAAAAAAATCAGGTTTTAGGAAACAACGAGCATTTTTGGCAAGGATGTCATGAACAAAATACGACACACACAAAGATGGACATGGACTAAACATGCAAACACATAAACATGACATTCTGACATGGAAATGGGTGATAAAAATGCAAGAAGAGAGTAAAAAATATGCATGGAAATGACATGAACATATTTAAACATAGGAATGCGTGCTGGAGTTGTCAAGACATCATTTTTATGTCATGAGATTCCTTAAAATACAAGAAAATGCTTGAATATACATGAGACATGTTAAGGTGAACATTTAAAAATGAGATAAATATGTAAAAATAGATGAAACATAATAGAAAATGCATAAATAAAGGGTTGTTTTGATGACAAAGTGAAAAACAAGATATTTGGCCTACCATGTACATCAAGGCATCAAGAGAACATCAATACTCTAAGACTACCACAAACAAAGTAGCAATATTGAATGAAAACCTTAGAAGGGTCATGGTAACATAGAAAGGCCACTAAGGTGATGAAAATGTTGAAAAATCAAAGAATATGCAGAGTCAAATAGAGAAAATATAGCAAAAGTTTCAAGCTTCAGCCTTTTCTCTGACCAGTAATTTTGAACTTCACCTTTTCTAGGTTGAACAACATAAGAGTGATGAAAAAGAAGGGCTTTTTGGTTAGGTATGGGTAAAAGGGAGTTTTGAGAGGTAATATGAGTGAAATGAATGTTTTTAGAAAGACTTTTGGTGATGGTTTTGAAGGTATCCGAAAATGGAGAAGAGTTTTTTAGTTTTTTGGTGGTTGGGGAATATTGAAAGAATGATCAGAAGTGAGAGTTTATATTCTGGGGATCTCTTTTCTTTTTTTTGTTGGTTCCTCAGCTGAGTCCAAAGTTGGTTTATAAAGCCATGTGGCTATGAAGACAAAAGATGAAAAAGCAAGGGCATTTTGCGGCTTTGGTGCATGTACCTAATGCAGGGGTCAGGTATAATGCTCAACTGCCATGCAAACCTATTGGTTTGCTGAGCAAAAAAAATGGATCTAGACTACTTTATGCAGCTGAGGATTAGGTAAGTTTAGCCTTACCCATTAAGAAATAGCATAATGTCATGAAGTGTCTGTTGTCATTGGCTATTTGGACCTCAAAATTTTGTTTAAACCTAATCATAAGCCCAAAGGCAAAGCCTGATATGAATTTTAATGATTTTTGGTGCAAGAAATGTGTATGAATCAGATTTTGAATCAATAGGGCAATGGCTGAAAAATGGTTCAGACCAGGCAAATATGTCTTTGTGTATTGATACACAGGCAATTTTTACCCATGAGTACCAATACAATGAAGCATATATCATTACCAAAAGCAAAAATTTATTTCCACTCTCGAGACTTAGAGTCCTGTATCGATACTCCATCGATGCAGTTTATCAAAAATAACAACTTTAGCTACTGCCAAGGTCTGTATCGATAGAAACATGCTAGGTATCAATACTAATTTTTTATTGATAATAAATGTGAAAATTCAAGTCTTTGGCGTCATAAAGCCTCATATCAATGCTTGTGCACCTATATAACTTGCACGTGCCTGTAGCTTCTCGATTTTCCTTAACTTGGTCACAAACAATGGGAAATTGATTCATGTACTCATCTGAATGACTCTGGTGACACATTGTAAAATGGCCTTCGATGTCTCATCTTACATTTTGCTTTAATACAATCTACAGGTACTTTAGACATTCCCAAAAAAATTTTACGCCTGGTGCTGTGTCACTGGCACTATTAGGCGACATGGCACCTGGTAGTTGTCCCCTAGTTTTTATTCTTATTTTTTGATTTTATCATCTTTCACCTAAGTCCTAGGATGCTAAAAACTGGCCCAGACAAATTAAGGTGTCTAGGTAATCACCTAGGAATGGACCAAGTAATTTCTTGTGGTGGCTCAAGGAAATTACTTTAGTATAAACCATAGTTATTCAGGTAGAATGCATGATAGTATATTTATTTTATGTGATAATTTAAATGCTATGCATGCTAATAAAGATGAGACCTTAATTAATATAATAAAAGAAACCCCTCATATATATTGAGTCACATGCTATGTATGATAAAGATGCCTTCCATTGTTCATAACAAGATACTCGAGTTTCGACCATTGGGATTTGTTGAGCTGACTTAAGGTCTCGACTATTTGAACTGTTTGAGTTATGAATAATGGGCCTTACTCAACTAATGCTATGTTGTCTAAATATGTACAGCTTAACTACATGGTGTTAGAGGTGAAGTTTAGGCAAAATGTATATGATACATTTAGGCAAGGAGTTGAACATAATTGATCTAAGAGTTACATAGAGATGTAATTACCAAGCTATGTTACCTACTTAAATAGACATGTTGAAATTTGTTAAGCTATCTCAAAGTCAAAACATGTTGAAAGGGGTCCCAGCCCACTATAAAACCTTGCAGAGATTTTTGAATAATAGTGAGGGCTATTATCTTGATAAATTAGTAGGAGAACCAATAAAGATTTAATACCTTGTCGTTATTGGTTTAATTACATGAAGATACTAATTTATAACTTTTACATACGGTGTTGTTGAAATGGAATTTATATTAATTGTATTATGAGGCATATTTGATGCCATAAGCCTAAAGTGCTTGGACCAGAATGTTAGATTGAGAAATTCACTTAATAGAAGGAAGGTAGCTAACCTTCACATGATTGAATTGAATTACTCTACTGATGATTCAACTACCTGGATAGTTAATTCAAGTTTTGGATCACACTTATGTAATGAAATAATTTTGTTAAAGAATTATAGAGAATTAGGCTCTAATAAGGTAGTTCTAAGAATGGAAAATAAACCACAAGTCATGGCCATCGCCATTGGAATTTGCACCTTATCATTGTCTTCAGGCATGACCTTGGAACGAATAGAATGCCTTTATGTTCCTAGATTGTTTAGAAATATCATTTTAGCATCATAACTCATTGATAATAATTGTTTCAAGTTTATGATGAAAAACAATAGTAGTTCAATAATCCTAATTGCCTATTTGTTCTGGATCAAAAATGGCTCTACTCAATATGAATATGGAGAAAGGAAAGCAAAATGATCTAACTAAAACCTATATTTAGCACTGTAGCATGTTAATGAGACTCAAATATCTAAGTTATATAAGTAAGGCTATCTCTGATGAGAAATGTGAATGTTGTCTCCTTGGCAAAATGATCAAGACTCTCTTCATTAGTAAAGGTGAAAAGGCTAGTGTCTTGTTAGGCATAATACATATATATGTATGTGGACCAATGAACACAATGGCTAGAAATTGATATTCCTACTTCATTACCTTTATTGATGATTACTCAAGGAATGGATATGTGTACTTAATGAAGTACAAGTTTAAAGCTTTTTAAAACCTCAAAGAGTTTAGGGCTGAAGTAAAGAAACAAACTGGAAAAAGAATTCTTACTCTTAAATCCTATCAAGGAAGAGAACTTAAGTAAGGAATTCTTAGGTCATCTATAAAAAATGGTATTCTATCACAATAGACTCCACCCGAAACTCCCCAGCATAACAGAGTGTCTAAAAAAAGAAATTAAACTTTTTTAGATATGGTTCATTCCATGATGTCTAAATAGATCTTTCGATATCTTTTTGGGATATGCCTTAGGAGCTACCACCTATCTTCTGAATAGGTTTCCAACTAAATCTGTGGATAAGACACCATATGAGATGTGGTATGGCAAAAGACCAATTTTTTCTTGTCTCAAGATTTAGGGCTATCCCATTTATGTAAAGCGAATAGTTTTTTGGCAAGCTTGAAGCTAGGTTAGATAAATGTAAATTTATAGGGTATTCTACGGAAACTTATGGATATTACTTTTACAATCTGACTGATCAAAAGGTGGTTGTTTCAAAACATGTCATTTTCTTGGAGAAAAAGTTTCTACTAGAAGAGTTTAGTAAAAGTAAAATTGATCTTGAAGAAGTTCAAGAGCAACAAATAGACATTCTAATGTAACAAGAGTTGAAGGATGAAGCATTGGATGTTCCACCCTAAACTTAAGAAACATATGAACTCTGACTTTTTAGTAAGATTAGGCAAGGTTTTAAAAGATATGGATTTCTCATGGACAAGAATAACTTACCTATTGATAGTGAACCTACCACTTGTGAGGAAGCAATGTTTGACATTGATTCTGAGCAATGGCATGATGCCATAAAATTCGAGATGGATGCCTATAAAGGTTAACCAAGTATGGGCTTTGGTTGATAGATATGAAAGGATCAAACTTATAGGGTGCAAATGGGTTTAAAAGAGAAAGACCAATATGGATGACAACATGCAAACATATAAGGCTAGACTAGTGGTAAAAGGTTATAATCAAGTTGAAGGCATTGATTATAAGGAAATCTTTAGCTAGTTGCCACGGTAAAATCCATTTAGATTATGCTTGCTATCACTGCATACTATAATTATGAGATATGGCAAATGGATATGAAATTGCATTCCTTAACGGGAATTTGCAAGAGGGAGTGTATATGATACAGCCTAATGGATTTACATCCAAGTCAAATCCAAATCAAGTATATAGGTTTCAAAATTCTATTTATAGACTGAAGTAAGCTTCACAGACTTGGAACATCAGATTGATGAAGTAATTAAAGAATTTGGTTTCAAGAAAAATCTTGATGATCCTTGTGTTTACAAGAAGATAAGTAAAAGGCCACTGTTTTCCTATTGCTATATGATGATGACATATTCCTCATAGGAAATGGCATACCTATTTTGCAGGCAATAAGGTCTAGCTATCTAGACAATTCTCCATGAAGGATTTGGGAGATTTAGCATTTATTTCAAGAATTAAGATCTATAGAGATAGATCAAAAGAATGCTTGGCTTATCTTAATCCACCTATATTGGTAAGACATTAAAAGGTTTAGCATGGAAAACTCTAAGAGAGGAAACATGCCTATGTATACGTGTACATTACTCGAAAGAGCTATGTCCTAAAACATTAGATAGAAAAACACATATGGAAGGTCTGAACTTCTTGTAAGGGGTTATTCTGTTGCTAGCTTTGTATATGATTGGGTTGATAGCAAATTATGAAGTGGTTTTGTATTTACCCTTAATGGTGTTGTAGTTAGATAGAAAGGTTCCAAACATGAAAAAACTATAGGCTCAACAACTGAAGCCAAATACATCCCCCCATGTAAGGCTACATTAAAGGAACTTTACATGGATAGGTTCATTTGATGAACTTTATGTGGTTCGGAGCATTGTTATTGTGATAATAATAGAGCCATAACATAAGCTAAGAAACCAAGGTTTCATCATAAGTCCAAATATGTACTCCAGCAATATCATGTAAGTGGAGACTTTATTGAAAGACATGATATATGTATGGAAAGTGTACCTACTAAGGATAATTGATCTTTTCAATAAATTGTTGACCTAGTAGAAACATGATCACCATATGGAGAGTATGGGACTTAGACAAATAGGCGATTGGCTTTAGAGCTACTAGGAGATTGTTACATGAGCCTTGCAAGCCAATTCAATTTGCATGTAACATCCAGGCTTTTAGACATTTCATGTAAAATACATTATATAGTTTTAATATTAATGAGGTATTTCTTTGTCCATAAGTTATAATATAATTGTTATTAATAGCTTATGAAGATAAAGCCTATGAAGCACATTGGCTTTGTAAACGAATTGTAAAAAGTTATAATTATGAGATCTTTATGCATCAAAGATGTATTTCTAAAACTATTCTAGGTCATTGTATTGTTAAAAGAGGGCATTGATAGTGCTCAATGATCGGTATATGTAAGCCTTCATGTATTGATGAATATAACTAGTCTCATAAGTTGAAGTATAGAGATATTTAGGGATATCATATGGGTGCTTGTTATGGTAATAAATTCACTGAACATGACTTGCTATAAGAGTTCCATTTGGTATTTCACTCAAGTGTCTATGGAAAATATTCTCATGTGTTAGTAGTCTAAGTGATCCGTAGACTTGTGACACCAAGTCACCTTGTATGTGAATTATCATGCTTAGAGATCATCAAGACCGAGTTCATAATGGATGAAACCGAAATAAGGGTGGTTTTGGGTATGATATGAAGCATAGTGAAGGTGAATGAGTGGTTCAGCAAAGATTCATCACCCCAAGTGATATGAAGTGACATAGCTAATTTGTTCCCAACTTGTGTTAACTCAAAGTCCTTGGCCAAGGCAATACTAATTATGGACTTAACACATAAGGGTTGTAGGACTAATATGGAATGGTCTAAGAGTAGACATTGCACCATGCTTTTGTCTTTTCTTGGATATATGATGAAAGAATCAAATTATAGTGGCATACTATACATGGAAAGGTATGTCAAAAATTGTATTGACTCTTTTAACATTTGGGTGGCCATGATGCATTGCTAGATTTGCTCATGGTCTATAAATATAAATATTCTTAATCAAATTAATACATATTTATTGCCAACATTTTAGAGGCCTAATAGGTCACATATATATAGTTGATTTTATAAAATTAAAATAAGATTGGATTAAATTATGGAGATATTGATCTCTTAGGGACTTAATTGAGTAGTTTAATTAGTCTAGAGGTTTAAGTGCAATTATATCATAAATTTAATGTGCATTAAACCATAGCTACATATACGTTTGTTTTGTCATCTAAATTATGTTATTGACGCCATCTTTTCTTTATCGACAATAAGATAGCTGTATGGCAAAAAGGCATTGAGAAAGGAAAACTTTTTCTTATTCTTAGTTTTTTAACGCAACAAAGGTGTTCAATCAAAGGGAAGGTTTATGAAACCTAAGCCGCTATTGTGGCTCCTAGCAAACATAATCCCAACCTCGTGAAGGTTTCTCAAGTCACCCGCGTGGATCACCATTAGAGCCTGGACAATTAGATGGCTTTGGTTGTGACAACCGAGATTGGTATGCAAGGACAAGAGGAGATTGAATTTAATCAAGGATCTTAACTATCCCAATTTAAGATATGATTTTGTGTTCTTGAAAATTTAAATCGGTTAAAGGTGCACAAGTTAATCCTTTACGGATTTTGATATGCTTATTTAATTTTTTTTGCTATGCATTAAATAATTGTTAATTGAATTTATTATTTTTATTTGTTTGAGCATGACCCAAATTCCAACACGTAATGTATCGAAACATGAATCTCAACATGCCTATTTCATGGAAAATCATGTCTATAGTTTTAGAGTAGGGTAAGGTCATCAAAACGAATTGCTCATTAACTATTCTCATACGGTTATTATGAAATAGCTAGGAAATTACAGTCACCACTAATCCTTTTAGGCTAGGTGTGATTGGACATCTATTAAAAACCAATCCCTTTAAAATTTTAAAGTCATTCTAAAAGGACTAATTTTCAAGTATAAGTTAAAATATAAGAAAAAGCAAAGTTAGGTTTAAGAGTTAATTACGCATAAATGCCCCTGCAACACCTTAAATTCGATACCTACTAGCCATATTTATCTTAAGTCTAGTTTTAGGATTTTTTATTTTTCAGTATTTAGACACATCCTAAAAAACTTTCCTATGATACCAATCATTTGGAATGTCATAAAAGTTTTTCCTTGTTTTAAAAAAATTATGATATTTAGAAGGATGTTCCCTAATTCTCGAAGTTCAAGTTGTTCTTATGGCAAAGGGCTTGAAAAAACTTTAATCTAGCAATGTTGCCTTATTTTTATAAGAGTAGAATTAAGAACATAATCAAATAATTAGCATTTGACATAATAAATAAATGGACCAATTTCTAATCATGAGTTTCCCATTCTCCCAAAAATTGGTAGATCACTTATGCTAAGTCTTTAAAAACTACTAAGGACTTGATTTTTCTATCAATGGCTACCTAGAGCTCTATTAATGGCTGCCTAGAGCCCTATGATACAAGTTTCATGTTCCATTACATTGTTTGTACAATCAAAATCCAACCTAGTAGTAAAAAGGTAGTGATTTCCTTCCAAGGATATTAAGACTACCCCAATTCCATGACTTAAGCCATTTGAAGTGCCACCAAAGTAAATTTCCATTACCTTTTTTCTTGTGTAACACACCAAATCCTCATCCAGGAAATTGAAACTCAAATGCTTATAATCATTTATGACCCTACATGCTAAGAACTTATCCACTACACTACCTTCTATGGATTTTTGGTTCAAGTAATTATATCTCATTCTGAAAGTAAGACCCACCATTTTGCCATTGTTTCTAAAAAGGCAAGAGCATCGAATAAGTGCTTGATAGTGTTAGAGTAAGCCTTATAAGGCAATTGTTGTAGCTTGCAAAGAGCTAGCACTTAGTGATTTTATGTATTCAAATATTATATTTTGTTAATATCTATGAGGCATTTCTTTATCCATAAGATTACATTTGATTAATTATTATGAAAAGTCTTACGAAGATAAAGCCTATGAAACACATTGGCTTTGCAAAGAAATTACAATGGGTTACAATCATGGGATCCTTATACATCAGAGTCATGTTTCTAAAACCATTCTCGATCATCCTATTGTCAAGATAGGGCATTGACAATGCACAAAGACTGACATATGTAAGCCTTCATGCATATGATGAATGTAACTGGTCTCATAATTTGAAGTATAAAGATACTTAAGGACTATTGCAACGTGGTCGGGATACAAATCTTGACCAGCGTGACCTGAAAGACGAGTGTACTCCTCGTTCCTATACATCTATATATCAATATTTTTTATTTTTAGAGGCCTCATCATTATTATTTTTGTTCTTTTTTGTGTCTAAGGATTGAGTTGTCAAGATGAATTGCTCACTTGACTTAACTCTAAATAGTCATTACGACCATTGATCTTGGAGTCACCACCAATCTGTTTTGGCTATGTGACCTACTACAGTTGGTATTTTGAGGGCTATGAATCCCTTAAAAACAAACTCCAACATCTATGATAATACCAGAGATTACATGAAAAGGGTTTAAGACTTGGTTACAATCACGAGTAAGGATCAATCCCTTTCATGACGCTCGATAATAGGTACCTTACTAACCATGTGTTAATTTAAATTTGATTTTTATTTGGTTTCAAAATCCAGATTTAATCATAATTCCCATAAATTAAAATAATATTTTTTGAAACAAATTTATTATTTCATTTTAGAAAATTGGGTTTCTAATATTTTTCAAAAATAAAAATATCTTCCCTACCCTACTGAAATATCGGAGGAATACGAAAAGTTTTATCATTTTTTTACCCCTGAGTGAAGAGTCGAAGGAATATGAATGTTTTAAAATTTTAAATATTTTTTACACCTCAGTGAAAGGCTAAAAGAATACGAAAAGTTTTATAAATCAAAATATCTTTTACTCCTCACTCCAGGGTTTGAGGAATATGAAAGGTTTTATTTTTACAAAATGCAAAAAATCTAGATTTTTTTGTTTTTTTAAAAAAATATCTCCTTATTAAAATAATTCATGAAACCCCTTCCATATACTGAGAGAAATTCAATATACTACTTTAACTCAAAGAAATTGCCTCAATTTTAAAAAATTTTGATTTAATGAAATATAATAAAATTTATCTTAAGTCCTTCGAAAGTCACCTTTGACATACAAGTATCCCAGTGACCCTAAAGGACTTGGTTTTAAGATAAATTACTAAAATATCTCCAAGGTATAACTTTATTGTTAAAGTATCTTAGCAATCTTAAAGGACTCGATAACTTTAAAAGTGAGGAAATTTATTCTTACTGCGCTCCTTCGACATAGAAGTATCCTAGTGATCACATAGCACTTGGTTATAATGTAAATCACTAAAATACCTTTGATGTTAAAGTATTCGGTAACCTTAAAAGACTTGATAACTTAATAAAAAGATAAACCTATCCCTATTATGCAACTTCGACATAGAAGTATCCCGGTGATATAAAGGACTCAATTTTAAGGTAAATTGTTAAAATGCCTTTAAGGTGTACCTTCAACATAGAAGTATTCTTGTACCCTGAAAGACTGGATAACTTCATAAAAGTATCCTAGTGATCACAAAAGGCTCGGTTCTAGGGTAAATTTCTAAAATGTCCTTAAAGTCTACATTCAATGCTAAAGTATCCCAATAACCCTAAAGGACTTGATAACTTCAAAAACAAACCTATCTCTATTATGCACTTTCGCAATAAAAGTATACCGGTGGTCATAAAGGACTCAGTTCTAATGTACTTACTAAAATTCCCTTAAGGTGTATATAAAAGTATCTCGATAACCCTAAAGGACTCGATAATGATATGAACTGATAATCTTACCCTTGATGGACAACTTAAAAATTAAAGATGACCTAAAATGCAACAATTGCTAATAGGTCCCTAAATTTCTCAAAATTACATTTTAGTCCTAAAATGGCTAAAATGCTAGAAATATTCCTAAAATGACCAAAATACCTTAAACGGGTAGTTTGATGTGAGAAATAACCATTTTAACCTTAAAATGCATGGCTTTACTAAATGGTCCCTAATATTTTCAAACTTTGAAAAATGGTCTTTACATGAAATAAAACACAAAATTAAATATCACACATCTAAATAAACATGGAAAACATGCAAAATATTATCAAAAGTATTCGGCTAAGCCTTGGAACAATTTTTTAATTCCTTTTAGAAAGAAGAATTTAAAATTTATAAAATTACAAAAAGATTCCTAAAAAGCTAGAAATGAATGAAACACATTTAAACATGCTAGAAATGCATGACACAAATCCCTAAAGGTCTATGAAGTGTTCGGCCAAGCTTAGATGGCCTTTAACCAAATTTTTTTAATTTTTACAATTTAGTCCCTACATAAGATAAAAAATAAAACAAACATCATCCATATCCAAATCAACACAAAAATTACACCAAAAGTTACAATAAAGGTTCAGCCAAGTGCCTTTGGCCTTGGAATAAATTTTTCACTTTTTTACAAGTATGCCCTGAACTTTCTAAAATTGCAAAAAAGCCTCTATCAGGTTAAAATGCATGAAATACATTTAAACATGTCAAAAATACATGGAAAACACCCATAAAGGTCTAAACATGGATTCAACCAATCTTGGATGGCTATGAAAATTTTTTTGCAATTTAGTCCCTTGATTTTCTATAATTAAAAAAATCAAAATATCACGAACTTATCCAAGTTGGGTTTGGCCAAGCATGAAAATAAATTTGGGAAAATTATTTTTAAGTCTTTACAACTTTCAAATATTACAAAATAATCTAAAATACCATGAAATCAAGCATAAGTAAATTATCCGAAAGACTCAATCATTTCGGCTAACACTTATTTCACCAAAAAATAATTTTTTTTATTACATATTTTCATGAGTATCAATATAAATACATATCATAATTTTTACCAAGCTTAAGCATGCATAAAATTCTAGTAAATAATGAACATATCAATATAAATCAACATGAAAATATTAAGAAAAATAATATAAAAATATATACATGAAAATAACAATATTTCTATCAATAAAAAGAAATTATCTTAATGATAATCAGCATATTATTAATAAAAATCAAATATAAGAACAAAATCAAGAAACTTTGTTCATAGCCATCATACTTGGCCCTCCACATTAATTAAAATCCATGAGCATAAGCATGATTTAGGCTCAGTAAGAGGAAGAATCCAGCATAAAATGAACAAAAATAAAATTTTACAATAGAAACTACCTTAAAAAGCTTGGAAACCAAAGGAATTTTTATGTTTTTAGTGATTTTATTTTATGCAATCCTAATGTCCTCGAAATGAACCAACCTTCTCTTGGCCAAATAGTTCTAGCATTTTTCTATTTTATTTTATGTTAATTTTTTTAAAATTTATCTTTTTAGGTATCTTTTTTTTTTTTTTTTTGCATTTTGATAATGATTTTTGTTTTTTGGTGAGCTTAGTCAAAAGCCTAAATAGATGTGTCACATGGGCTAACTTAGATTTCATGATTATTAGGATAATATTAACCTTTATCATAAAATTTAATCCCAATTAAATTAATTCTTATATAATCAAGCAAGCAAATTTTGAAATTAAAATAAATATACGCAAAATTTCAAAAATGTAAGAGTAAATAAAATCATAATTATAAATTTCATGAAAAAAATTAAAGTGGAAAGACTAAATTATAAGATATTAAAATAAAATTCTGCATAATAAATTCAATTATGAATTTAATCATGCGAGAAGCCCAATTAAATATTCATATGAAAAGTTTTGGCCCTAAAGTATTAATAAAAATTTTGGAGGGTGAAAAAATTTTTGGTCTTTGTTGTAAAATCAAAATGGGCCTAATTAGGTTTTGTTGGCAAATAAAATGGGCTTGTTGAAATAATCACAAATGGGCTTATTAGACTTGTAGAGAATGAAATGGGTATAGTAGAAAATAAAAATATGTGCTTCGCAAGCTATTTGGGCTTGTTGGGGTCCATTAAGGAGAATTGAAAGTTTTAAGCCCATTAAGGAATTTTGGCCCAAAATAGAATTAATAAATTTTCCTGATAAAAATTTCCAAGTGTTGAATACTAAAAGAAATTTTTTATGTGTGAAAAAATAATTAAAAATTTCGAACTCGTAAAAATTTATGACTAAAAACCCTTTCAAATAAAATTTTATTTTATATAAATAAATTGGAATTTCAAAAAAGTTATATTTGTGTTATTTTATTGAAATAGGTAAAAATATTTAAGATTTTGAATAGTGAAAAATTTTATAGATAGGAAAAATTTCGTATTTTGAGACTGAGAAAATTTCAAAAATATGTTCAAATTTATAAAAATGAATTAAGTTCAACATATTACTTAAAATAATAAATATGAAAACCTGAAATCAAAAAACAAAATTTATCGAAAAAAATTTCACGAGCATGACACTCGTGGTTTCATGAAAAATTCAAAATTAAGCACCAAAATTGACAACTCGACACCTTATCGTATAGAATGCCAATGCAGGTTTTTCTTAAATATTCTAGATTTTTCGGGGTGAGTATTGACATAAATACTACCAAGGTGTAGGTAAAAATATATAACAGTCAACTCCCAAAGTTTCACAAAAAATTTAAAAAATTCTTAAAAATTGTTAAATTTAACTATAGCATCATATGCAAAAACAATTTTCAAAATTTGAAAAGAATAAATTTAAAAACTATTTTTTTAGATTGATATTCGTTCTTTATCCAAGATTTGTTCTTTACGACCCTTGAAATGATGATTTTTCTATCGCATGCACGAGCGATCGTTTAGACATTATGAAATAGGTCTTGAAAACACCCA
>JBBYHL010146355.1:30700-48622 GCA_038381835.1 Adansonia madagascariensis | reverse complement strand
CCCTTGAAATGATGATTTTTCTATCGCATGCACGAGCGATCGTTTAGACATTATGAAATAGGTCTTGAAAACACCCAGTCCACCTGAAAAGGTCAACCTCACAAAGGTGATTATCTAATTATCAACCTCAAATATTTTAAGATTACTAGCGAAAAGGCTCAGATCGAATTAGATATATACAGGGACATCATATGGGTGCTTGTTATGGTGACAAGTTCAATGAACATGATTGGCTATGAGAGCTCGACTTGGTGTTTCACTTAAGTGTCTATGGAAATACTCTCATATGTTAGTAGTGTAAGTGATCCTTACACTGGTGACACTAAGTCATCTTGTATATGAATTATCATACTTAGATATCATCACGAATGGGTCCATAAAGGATGGATAAAAAAATAAGTATAGTTTTGAGTATAATATAAAGCATACTGAAGGTAGATGAGTGGCCCAAAGAGGATTCATCACCTCAAGTGATTTGAAGGGACATATCTCTCATGTACCTGGGCTGTGTTAACTTAAAGACCTTGGATAAGGTAATACTTATTATAGGGTTAACACATAGGGTTGCATACTAATATGAACTGGGTTAAGAATAGACACTGAACCATGCTCTTGCTAATTCTGAGAGATATGATGAAATGATTGAATTAAGTTGAGATATTGAATACTAAAGGGCTTGTCAGAACCATGTTAACACTCCTTGCATGTTAGGTGGCCATGATGTATTGTTAGATGCCAATTTCGGTCTATAAATATAAATGTTCTTAACTGAGTATTTTATATTTATTACTAACATGATAAGTGTCTAAAAAGTCATACAAATAAGGGTGATTAGTAGAAATTAAATGAATACTAGGCTAATATGTCTGATTAAAGTATTAGTTACTTACGCCCAATTTGAATAAGTTCACATGGGCTAGGGGTAAAATTGTAATTTTTAAAAAATTAAAATTTAAAACCTTAGATGTATTTAGCCTATGATTGTCATTCGATATACAAGAGAGAGACTCAGAATTTTAGCTAAGGAGACCAAGAAAAGGGTTGGATGACATCCTCCTACAAACCTTGTGGAAGCTTACGCCAATCCCTTTGAAACAAGAAGAAAATTTGTTTTCTTCTTCAATTTGATTACAAAATCAAGGTCTTCTAAGTGCAAAGGAAGGTTTATTGAAACCTAAGCTACCAGCATGGCTCTCACAACCAAGCCTCTTTTTTATTAAAGGTTTTTTGAGTCACCTATGTGATTACTGTTAGAGGCTGGATACTTGCACAACTTTTGGAGGATCTTTTCCTAGGCATCAAATGCTCATTATTTGGATTTGGAGAAACCAATTTACAAAAAAAAAATTAAAGCTTGAAAATCAGAGATAAGCAATGGAACATACTAAATAGCATTAATGGATCGTCTTAAAAGCATCTTGATCGATCTCTATAAAAAAAAATTGATTTCATACCTTAATTCAAAGATTTTCTTCTCCTCTTATGAAAATAGACTCCATTTCAAACTTGTATACCAAGCTCAGCTATCGCAAACCAAAGCTTTCTACATATCCACATAGATGACTCAAAAATTCTTTGTAAGGGAGAGACTCTTTTATGCCAAAATCTATGCCAGCTTATTTAGTATTCAAAAATCTTCCCCAAGAAATCTATCTATGCCAAAATTAGGAAAATCAATAAAGAAACAATTTCCTGTTAAAAGTCAAAGAAGATTGCACAAGAGAAAATAAGGGGGCAAAAATTCTCTCTTTAGGAAGATGAAAAGGAACCATTAGGGTTTTTCATGTATTAATCATCGCGCAGAGTAGGGTTTAAATACCCAGGGTTTAGTTTTTGCATAATTACACTTTGCCCCTTATTTTTGAACAATTTAGAAATCTCCTAAGTAACTTCTGCTCTTTAGGTAATTCAATCCCTATCTTATTCTAATTTTATAAAAAAATCACCCTTACGTGTGTATACCATTAAGCCTCTATCATATCAGTAGTAAATATAAATTTACTCGGTTAAGAATAATTTATATTCATAGACCAAGATTCGCATCTAGCAATGCATCATGGTCGCCTGATATACAAAAAAGTCAATTGGTTTTGATAAGCCTTTCAATGTACAATATTTTAGTGTAATTCAACCTTTCATCATATATCCTAAAATAAGCAAAAGTTTGGTGTAGTGTCTACTTTTGACCTATTCCATATTAGTATGCAACCCCTGTGTGTTAACTTCATAATTGTATTACCTTGGCCAAGGTCTTTGTGTTAACATAGGCCAGGTACATGTGAGATATTTCCCTTTAAATAACTTGGGTTGATGAATCTTCTCTGGACCACTCATTCACCTTTAATATGCTTTATATCATATCCAAACCCAACTTTATTTGGTATTCATCTATTGTGAACTTGTTCACAATGATCTTTAAGTATGATAATTCATATACAAGATGACTTGGTGTCAAAAGCCTAAGGATCACTTGCACTATTGACACATGAGAGTATTTCCATAGAAACTTGGGTGAAATACTAAATGGGACTCTCATAGTAGGTTATGTTTAGTGAACTTGTTACCATAACAAGCATCCATATGATGTCCCAAGTATCTTTATACTTCAACTCATAAGATAGTTGCATGCATCTTATGCATTGATACTTATATATGCCAATCTTTATGCATTGTCAATGCCTTGTCTTGACATTATCATGACTAAGAAAGTTTTTAGAAACACAAGTTTGATGCATAGAGACCTTATAATTGTAATTATTTACAATTCCCATGCAAAGCGAGTGTGCTTCATGAGCTTTATCTATATAAGACATAAACTACTAAACATATATTCATCTTATGGATAAAGAAATACCTCACATTATATTAAACAAATATAATGAATGTTACGTGAATTAACTAATAGCTAGTGTTTTACAAACAAATTTGATTGGGTTACAAGGCTTACACTGACAGCTTTGGTTTATAAGAATCAGGCTTGGTGTTTAAAAACTAGTGGTTATGGAACATACATCATTGGCTTATTCAAACCTTTAACTGAGGTATGATAACTTCTAAATCTGTTTTTTTGTTGATTAAATAGATTAGATCATTTAAAACATGCAAGCTGGTCCTCAAAGGAGATCTTAATATTGTTGTTTCTTTTATTCCACTGCGTTTGTATGATTAAATTTTATTGAAAATTTTTTACTATAGATATACATGAAGTCAAGACTTCCAATAAACAGGATCAAGCTTTGTGATTAGCTAAGTGGCATTATATAACATATAGTTCTTGAGCTTAATCATAGTCAAGGATAAGGCAAAACATAATTTCTTTATAGATGAGTAGCTATTCTTATATTCAGTGAACTTGTTGCTAAGACAATAAATAGCATGTTCTTTCTTGCCTATTTCATCATGTTGCCTAGGTATAAATCACATAGATTTCTCGAAAACTAATAAATACAATATCAGTGGTCATTTTAGGATCGATGACACTAGCACTAGTAAGTTCAAAAGCTAGTGCTTAACTTTGTCAAAAGCGTCCTGTCACTTATCATTCCACTATCCACGTTATGTTTGCAAGATTTGGAATATTATGTCACATTTATTAGTGAGTTGAAGATGAATTTGGCGATATAGTTTAATCTCCCATAAAAGTTCTCATCACTTTTTATGTGCAAAGTTAGGATAGATTTTAAACGGCTTTAATCTTATCCAACTTAACTTTTTCTCATAACATAACTGGATGCAAATCCTGATATATCAAAGCAGGAAAACTCTTTATGGTCATTGTAAAGCCCTAGTGTTAGAATGAATAGCTTATTAAAGCTTCCCGTAAAGGTATCACGAGATGGCTAGGAAATAGGAGTCGCCATCATGTGATCAGACACTTATTAAAACTAGTCACTTAAGAGTTATGAAACTTAAAAGGATTGATTTTACGATCTATGTTAATCTAGAGATCTATTAATAATTGGGCTCGAAAGTCAATTATGGCATACGTAAGGATTCAATCCCTCTCCTAATGCTCGAAAATTAGTACTAGCTAGTCACATTTATCTGAGTTTATTTTGTTTAGTTTCAAATATTCAATCATAATCATTAAATTACCAAAAAAAAACAATATATCAAAGAAAAGGTAAAAATTTTCCATTACTTATATCGAGTACCCAAGAGATCAACTAATTGTTGGTTCAGGACTAACTCAAATTCAAAGTATAACTTAGAGTAAAAAGTTTTGTGAAAAAAATTTTAAAAAAGCTTAACTCTAAAAAATATTTCAAAACATGTAAAAATTAAAACTTATTTCAAAATTGGATATTATTCAAAAGATGTTGAAAAGAACAAAAGGGCTAAATTGAATAAAATGAAACTATGAAAACAAAGCTTGAATATTTTGTTTTATTAAATTTTCATTAAATTTTGAGCCTTAAAATGAGCCTTTAGGAACCTAATATTTAACATTGCTAAGCTTACCAACTCCAAAAATAGCACTACTGAAATCAATTCCGAAGCATCCAAATGCCTTAAAATCTCTAAATCAAAAACCAGAGAAATTTGAAAATAAGGGGCAACATTGATGTTTAGGATTTCTCGAATTTATTCCAGATTATTTAAGGAAAGAAAAGTTGAAAACTAAAATTCCTAGGAAAGCTATCTCAATACTTCATGCTAATTATAGTGACAAAATTTTAAAAAATCACTTAGGCGTTCAAAATTATTTTTTAAATTAGATGTCACTATAGCAAATTGAACATTTGAATAACATATAATTGAGACATCATTCTTGATTCGTCAATATTGCCTTTGAATGAGCCATACATGGTTGGGAAGCTTATTTAACCTCTCACAAACAAATAATATAAAAGAAATCAAGAAAAATGGTTTATTAGGTAAAAAAATGGCTTACTATGGACTATTAATTTAGACTACTCACCTTAGAATATTGTCTTCCCATATATAAATCCATTATATGCAATGTCCTAATAGAATAAGCACAAGTAGTCAATTAGCCATATTTGCTTACGCTAAATTTAACATGCAAATTAAACGAGGACAGAAAGTAATGATATAACAAAAACCCTTGAATATAAAAATGAATGATTAGTTTAGGCTTAAAGAAATACATCATAATGACTTTTATCCTCAAGGTATTCCTAACAGGTTTGCCTTAGACATCATGGAACAAACCATGTCTAGCAAAGTTTGATTTCTCCTCTCAGACATTCCATTGTGTTGTAGAGTTTTTGGTAGAGTCCATTGTGGCAATAGCATTTTCTACATGATCCGAGAATTCCTGACTTAACATTCATTTCTATGATTGAATCTAAGAGTTAGAATACTCTTTCTAGCTTGTTTCTTAACTTTAACCCTAAACTCTTTAACCTTTTCAAAAGCTTAGGACTTGTGCTTTATCAAAGACATATACCTATACCTAGAATAATCATTGATAAAGGTAATAAAGTATGACAACCCATTTCTAGCCATTGTATTCACTGGTCCACATACATCTGTATTTATTAGGCCTAAAAATACACCAACCCTCTTACCTTTACCTGTGAAGGGAGTCTTGGTCATCTTACCAAGGAAACAACTTTTGTAGATCCCATATGATTCATAATCAAACTCAGTCTTATTAAGATGTCCAAGCCTACAATGCTAGATATAGGCCTTCATTAGATTATCTTTTTTTTCTTTTTTCACACTCATGTTGAGTAAAGATAATTATGGATCCAATACAAATAGCCCATTTTGTAATGAGTTAGATTTATAGACCATGTCATTTAGACTGATTGAGCAACTATTGCCTTTCATTCTAAACTCAAAATCATTATTTCTAGTAAGGTATGAAACTAAAATGATGTTTCTAGACAATCTAAGACATAAAGACCTTTTATAATTCCAAGGTCATGTCCGAAGGCAATGATAAGGTATAGGTTCCAATGGCAACAACTTTAACTTTTGACCCATTACCCATTTTTAGAACTACCTCATTGAAGCCTAATTTTTCTACTATTCTTTAACAAACTTATTTCTTTACATGAAGTGTGATCCATATCCTGAATCAATTATCTAGGTAGTTGAATCAATAATAGAGTAATTCAACTTAATCATGTGAAGGTTAGCCACCTTCCTTTTATTAAGAATATTTCTTAATTTGACATACCAATTTAAACATTTTAGGCTTATGGCATCATATATGTCTGGCACTACAGTTATCATAAATACTATTATTAACAACCTAATATGAAATAAGTATTAATAGTTTTCATGTTTTAAACAAATATCAATGACTATTATATCATTATTAGCCTTTCCACTAATTTTCAAAATAATAGCCCTAACTATTATATGAAAATCTCTTTGAGGTATTTTTAGTGGGCTAGGACCCCTTTCAACATGTTGTAACCTTGAGCGACTCAACAAATCACAACAAGTCTAGCTGGGTAGGTAACATAGCTTACCAATTATATCTCTATGCAACTCTCAGATCAGTTAGGTGGCAACTTTTTGCCTGAATGCATCATATGCATTTTGCTTAACCATCACCTCTAACACTATGCGGTCAAGTCATACATATTCGAACAACACAACATTAGTTGAGTAAGACCCATTATGAATAACTCAAGTAGTTAGGTTAGAGATTTTGAGTCACACAATAAATCCCCACGGCCAAAACTTGGTATCTTGTTATGAATAATGGAAGGCGTCTTTATCATGCAAAGCATGTGACTCAATAGTATACGAGGAATTTTGTTTGTTCATTTTATTTAAGGTCTTATATTTATTAGCATGCACATATTTTAATTATCACATGAAATATATCACTGTCATGCATACTACTTGGATGACTATGGACTTTTATCTAATATAATTTTCTTGAGCCATAAAAGGAAATTATTTGGTCAATTCTTAAGTGATTACAAACAAAGTCTTAATAAGCTTCTTGCAATCTCTCAATTTTCACAGAGCTTTTGCTTGGATCTTTATCTTCAAGTTACGATTTTTTTTCTAACTAATCCTAGTTTTATATTTTTACGTAATCTAATTAAATTTATAATAAATAACCTCAAGTTACATTTGAAAGGAATTAGATGAGAAAAGAATTTTACAACCCTAGAAAAATATAGATAAGGCAAGGTATGTAGATTTTGTTCAAAATAAAATTATTAAATACACATGAATAATCAACCATTCATCCACAATCATATTGACCTTAAGTCCATAATCATCCAATACATCCACAAAATTTATGAATATATTTAAATAAATATTAACTTAATCTTTGGTTACTAACTTTCAACAGTCTTTAAATCTTAATTTAATTGAGAAAATAATTTCTTACATGATTAACCTTTATCAAAACCTAATCCAATTAGGATTCATCATTTATATTAAAATATTATCCAATCTTTTCTTAAACATTTTAAGATTTAATTAATTCGATAATTGTAGCTTGGTGAGAATTAGAAGTTTTTATTGAAGTAAAATCTAGTTAAACTTTAGCTAGATAATTTTTTTTTAATTTTAATATTATTTTTATCCTAGTTGATCATGTCAAGCCTTAAAATATAGACTCCTAATAGGAATTAGCTTACTAATAGCTAGGAGGTTGGCTTAAAAGAAGATTCAATCCCCATCGATTTGTTACCTTCTTTAGTGGTTTCCTCTAGGCATTTGAATACCCAATCAGCACCAATGGTTTGCTTCCACTAATCCTTTGATTTTGCTATAAATTACAACATCATATGCTACCATTAATGGAGCAACTTAGGGTGTTAAGAAGCTGGTTTGAATGCATTCAGGAAGTATGCTTACATTTGGTACCTCGAATGGCTCCAATTCGAAACGTTTTTGAGTCAATCCATTTCTAGAAATTTCTAGCAAGTGCTGTGAACTTTTCACAACTCTTTCAAGGCCGAGAAGTATGGAAAAAGTTGTATCAAATAACAACTAAAATTTTGTAGTTCTCAAGTTGAACAAAAATCATGAAAACAAAATGATTCCTGCATAAAGAACACTCAAACATTGCTAATCAATTTTAAGCACCATAAAATTATTAAAAATAATTTGGAATAATTGAAAAGTGATTAAAAACACATAATTATCATGCTATATGTGTGAAATAATTTTTAGAAAACATTCCTACAACAATTGTATCACAGAGACTAAACCAAAGGAAATTAGTAATAACTAAGTCCATGGCCAATCAAGGCTAGTAAAGAGGCTTTGATACCATTTGAAGGATCGTATCTAAGGCATCATATATCCACTATTCAGATTTAATGAAGTTGATCTATGTTACAAATCAAAATAGAAATCGAACACGTGATGATGGCATAAGTGAAACATACCAAACAGCTTCAATAGATCATCTTATAAGCCTTTGATCGATCCAAAATAAGAAATAGTATGAAATCTAAAAATTCATACCTTAATCCATAGAAAGATATTCTAATGGATTCATAATGATCTCTACCTCAATCTTGTACATTGAGCTGGTTGTCACAAACCAAACGTGTCTAAATGTCTAGCCTCTAATCTTGATCCACATAAATGATCGAAAAACTTCACAAGTTTGAGACTGTATCCTGCTGAAAGCATGCTAGTGGCTTAGGTTTCAAAAACCTTCACTTTAGCAAGGAATCCATGCTCCAAGACTTAAAGAAGAAGAGAGAAAATGATTTCTCTCAGGTTCAAGAAAGGTGACACAAAAATTATAAATATTACTGCAACTTCTCCTAAAGAGAATTCTGAGCGGTACCTAGGGTTTTTTTCTTTCTTTTTTTTTCTTTAATGTGATGCCAAGATGAGCCTTAAATACCTAGGTTTCAAGTGCTATCCAATTTTTTGTCATTTGCACTTTAACCTTTGGCTTTTGAATAATGAAATTAGACTTTAGTAATTTTTACTCTTTAGGTATTTAAGCCTAATCTCATTTTAATTTCCATAAACTACCCTAATGATTGTGACCCATGAAGCCCCCATCATATCAATAATAAATATAAATTATCTGGTTAAGAATAATTATATTTATAGACCAAGCTTGGCATCTAGCAATGTATTATGGCATCTTAATATCTAGGAAGTGCCAAAATAGTTTTGACAAGCCCTTCAATATATAGTATCTTAATGTAATTCAATCCTTTCATCATATATCCTAAAATGGGTTAGAGCTTGGTGTAATGTCTACTTTTAACCCTTCCCATATTAGTATGCAGCCCTTTTGTCTTAACTTTAAAATTAACTATGCCTTAGTCAAAGACTTTGAGTTAACATAGACAAGTAACAATTGAGATGTCCCCTCATATCACTTAGGGTGATAAATCCTTTCTGGACCACTCATCCACCTTTAGTATGCTTTATGTCATACCTAAAACCACTCTACCATAGGCATCCATCTGTTATGGACCCATCCGTAATGATTTCTAAGTATTAGAATCCATATATAAGATGATCTGGTGTCACATGTCTAAGAATCACTTGCATTACTAACACATGAGATATTTCCATAGATACTTAATTG
Organism: Adansonia madagascariensis; assembly: GCA_038381835.1. Taxonomy (NCBI): domain Eukaryota; kingdom Viridiplantae; phylum Streptophyta; class Magnoliopsida; order Malvales; family Malvaceae; genus Adansonia; species Adansonia madagascariensis. Next base: position 39,111 of record JBBYHL010146355.1, on the reverse strand, counting down.
AAATACCAAATGGAACTCTTATAGTGGGTCATGTTCAGTGAAGTTGTTCCCATAACAAACATCTATGTCCTATCTCCAAGTGTCTTTATACTTCTATTTTTGAGATCAGGTGCACGCATTGAATGCATAGAGGCTTAACATATGCCAGTCATTTTGCTTGGTCATTGCCTTGTCTTGACAATATGATGACTAGGAATATTTTTAGAAATACAGCTTTGATGCATAAGGATCTCATAATTGTAACACATTACAATTGCTTTGCAAGGTTAATGTGTTTAATGGGCTTTATCTATGTAAGATATAAATAGTTATTATCAAATAATCTTATGGCTGAAGAAATACCCTATATTACATTAATAAAATTATAATGTATATTATATGAAAATACTAATAGCTAGTGTCTTGCAAGCTTAAATGATTAGCTTGTAGGGCTTATATTAACAAAGGGAACTTATTGAAAACTAAGCCCCAGCTTATTCATGAGTTAAATGAGTAAACACTTATACTTGGAAATTTTTTTTTTTTTTTTTGCCAACCAAGTTTTAATCACATGACACAAACATTTTATTGAATATGGGCTAAACTAATTAAAACACAATACAAACAAATAAAGAAGATAAGATCAAGAATTTATAATTCCATCATGGCTGAGCTTATCAAGTCAAGATCATGCTCATCTAACATCCATCTTAACACAATTTCTAATCATTCTTTCTTAAAATACATGCAATCAAGCTCAATCCTAACCTATGCTTAATTATCATTTAAGACCATTTTTTCACACCAAAAATATAGATCTAACATTTAGACTTATGATCTCATCTAATTAACCTTAAATTTTAAATTTTATATGCTAGATCTATGCTTTATTTATCAAATCTGAGCACATTATCATGATTCATCGAAATCGAAACTAGATCGAAGAGATTTTACTTGGCTGATTTAAATTTTCTCATACTCAAGTTTAGTCAAAGACCTATTATGCTTGTAATCATGAATTTCATCATAAAATCACTAGATTTCAGCTCAATCTGCAAGGATTCTAACTCAATTTTAAAAAAATAGCCTAGATCTAACAAAATCAAGCAAATTGAACAAGAATCAATATTGCCTAGCTTATTTAATTCCAACAAGATTATCATTAAATCATGCTTAAGCAAATGTATACTTAAAGAAATCTAGATCTAAACGTAATTTTATTAATAAATTACCAAGAATCATTAAAGTAGAACCATAGATGTCCTGAAAACACAATGGCTAAATGGCTTCCAAGCATTATGAAGTAGGAATTAAGATGAAAATCATGTGATTTAAGCAAGAAAATATGAGATTAAGGAAAGAGACATTACCTTCCAAGATTTACTCTCTTGAATCCCTTCAGATAATGAGAGAATTTGAGAAAATATCTAAATTGGCAGAATTTAAAGTGTGTGAATTGTGAATAGCCACTGTCTATTATAGATGCTAAAGTAGGTTGCCTAAACTTAAGTCACCCAGTGGTAACTTTGGTTTAGGAGCTTAAGTCACCTAGGGGTGACCTAGTCTTAGCCACTAAACACTTAACTTCCCATAACCAACTTAGCTGAAATGATTACTCTACCACCCATTTAGGTTTATGAGCAAATGAAGTTTTCCATTTAATTTTCATTTTAAATTTGGCCAAGGCTATGTTTAGGCTGAATCTTATGCAAATTTTTATTCCATCCAATTGATCATGGCATACACTTGCAAAAACTCAATTGGATGTTACTTTTTATAGTAAAAATAGCCTATAGTGTCTTTTTCTTTAAAAATTCACAATTTTTTATCATGCACTTCTTGGATTAAGTTCTTAGAAATTTTTGGCGACTTAATTTCTAAGGCTTTTTCATGACCAAACCTTGGTTGCACTTTTTGGACCTACAAGTCATGTTTAATTTCATATTGCTGCAATCAATTTCAAAATTGAGTTCTAGAGCTCTACCAATTTTAAAGTTAAACGTTTGACATGTAGTTGACTTTGCCTATAATTGCCTCTTGATTTTTTTAATTTGACATTTAAAACCAAGACCTTTTTTAACTCCAATATCTTCAATAATTACTTTAATTGTCTCAAAAGACATAAAATTAGTCAACTTTCATCAAACTCAAAGTTTGAGATCAATTTCAATTTTCTAAATCTGACATTTTCCTTCTAAATAGGAAAATTAAGCTTAAATGCCTTTTCTTATAAAATTAAACTTCTAGAATCATCTTAAACCTAGATTATACCTTTTAATCATCAATACTTAATCTAAGAAGATCGAACTAAAAAAATACTAACCAATTTGTAAAATTGAAAAAAATCAATTAAAGGGTCGGGACAAAATTAGGTGTTTACATTTTATCTCTTTCTTATTGCCAATGAAGCATAGCAATTTTCTCGAGGTTACGCCAAAAATACATTTAGCCAGGTTAAGTTTGGGTCAAAATTTTATCAACCTTTCTAAGAACTTTTGAAGTTTTTTGTATATGCTCATCCTCCATTTGTTAATTCATAATCATCTTATCCATATAGACTTCTACCTCTTTATGCATCGTGTCATGGAGTAGAGTCACCATGGCTCTTTGATATGTTGCCCCAACATTCCTTATCTCGAAAGGGGTCACCTTATAAAAATTTAGCTTAAATGCTTATAAACATGATTTTCTCCATGTCTTCTAGTGTCATCTTAAATTGAATATACCTTGAAAACCTATCCATGAAGGAGAATAAAAAGCTTTTCATAGTATTATTTATGGCAAAAAAAATTATCCTATTGGCTAACTCAATTTACTTCCTGATAATTTATAGATATCCTCACTTTATTTCATTTTTAAGTCTGAAGATATATTAACTGACCATATAAGATATTTTGCTACCTTCAAGAATCCTACCTTAAATTGTTTATTTATTGTTTCTTTTATCTTTAGTGGCATTTCAAATTTCATCATTCTCAAATTTTGTTGTATCAACTTACATTTAGGCCTTAGAAGAAGTTTGTGATGTTATCTTTTTAGCCTAAGTATATCCTGGAAAGACCATGCAAATATGTCTTTGCATTCTTAAAGGAGAGCTATCAATTCTTTTATAGTGGACTGAGATTTCAAGGCCCTTATCTTGATTTCAATTTTATTATCTTCGCTTCCTAGATTTCTCACTTTGATTGGTTCTTTATGGGGCAAAATTTATTTATTTTCTTGCTCAACTAGTGTCAATAGATTCAAAGGAAAGGCAAATTCTTAAATACTCGTTGATGTTGATGTAGCCTACATAAATAGGCTCTTCAAAATTGATCTTCTAGTCTTTACCAAGATTGTCCATGTCTATTTCACTAAATACCTACAAAAGGTGAAAAAGGAAACAATATAGCAATATATGGGCAATAAATAATAATAAATAATTATAAAATAGAAAGAATGAATGGAACACAATTGATAAAATACACTTTATCATTTTATTTAATGATAATTGGTAAATGACCTTACACAAATGTATTCTTAAATGCTTTTGGGTTGAAGCAAATAGGATGAGTTATAGGGCAGTATTTTTAAGTTAATTTAAATACATTTAGGATCTTAGTAGCAGTCTAGTTTTTCAACATATAGCTTAGTGGACATAGGCATAATAAATAGCTTGCCTCTGGTGTCCTTTGATTCATATAATGAAAGAAAAGTCATTGGATCCAATCCTCACTTTTGAGCCATAACCTTTGCTAGCTTATATTTTTCACCTTCTCAATCTATTTTTTTCTCTATAATGTATTTAACATGAACCTAGCCTATGCTTTTCTATTTTACCAACAACTTTCAAAGCTCTTGCTATCTAGTTCAGGAACTTTCCAAGCCTTTACTAGCCCAACAAACTTTTTGATAGTTAGCTTGACTCACATTTGAGTATCATTAACAAATAGGGCTTGATAATCAAAAGTTCTTCTACAAAGGTTGCATTTACAAATTCAAATGACCAAAGGGAACATTATTTCACATTTTCATTAGCTTTAACATACAAAGCATCTGTGGAAGTTGCAATGATAATATCTTTTTCCCCAAAAACACTAACTTATTTCTCCTGAATCATGACCTTGACCTTTAAATGTAATAATAACAGAACTGCCTAGCAGAATAGATCCAAAGCCTTCTTAATAGATAGTTATAGGATGAAGCAATATCCATAACTTGGAATTAAATCTCATAAGTACAAAGCCCTACTTCAATTATAATCATTATATTTTTTATCACTTCCAAACATATTTCGTCAAAGTTTCTCACTATAATATGGCTTTGTTTAATGTATAACATATGAGAAAATAGCTTAGCCAAGGTGGTCATAAGCATGACATTCAATGAAGAACCATTATTGATTAGCATTCTTGGTAAAATTATCCTTTGCAAGTGGTGGTGATCTGAAAAGCATTCATGGACCCCCTTAAGTAAAAACTAGTTGTTTAAAGTTGTTAGCTATAACATTATCTGCTTAGTTTATTGACTAATATGTTGTTAGCAACATATGCCTATTTTAGGATCTTAGTAAGGCATTCCGGTGAGGTTCAAAGTTTAGAAGTAGTGATAACACTAAAATCTTTGTATGTTACTTATTCAACTACTCTACTATATGGTATTCATATGATTAATGGAATTTGGAAATTCATATGCCTTGTTTTCATTAATAGGTTCTTTTATTTTTTTAGAAAAAGATTCCTCTATTTTAGCTTCCAGGTTCTAATAGAGACCAGTTTGATAACCTGTTTATACCATAAACTTTACTATTTAAATATATGGTATTCATATGATTGATGAATTTTGGAAATTCACATGCCTTGTTTTCATTAGTAGGTTCTTTTATTTCTTTAGAAAAAGATTCCTCTATTTTAGCTTCCAGGTTCTAATAGAGACCAGTTTGATAACTTGTTTATACCATATACTTTACTATTTAAAGCCCAAAGCATCTTTTGTTGTGAGTAAAGTGGTAAACCCTATGAAATGAACTACAATAGTCTAATAGTTTGAGCTTTTAGGGCATATAACTCTTCAATTATACTTTTTGGGTAATACTTTATCCTCCTTATAAGGGAAAGGTGATGGAGAATCTATAATCATCTTAGGTATAGACTCCATGTTGGTCATGTTAAAACTTTGTTCCTTATAGTAAATGACCAATGATTAGTCAATTCCATATGTAGTTTGTGAAGTCCCTCATTTGGTCATGTTCACTTCCCTTCTACAACTTTCTTAAGCTTTTCGTAGAATTCATTTCTCTTGAGTTCAACATTCTTTGTACATGTCTTGAAATCATCATAAGAATGAAAAATGTGTCCAAAACCTCCGTAAAATTCACAAAAATCAAATTACTTATCTGTCAGAGCTTTTAGTGGTAAACAAAGAAAGAGTGAATTGATTTCTCAAAAACTTTTTACAAATTAAAACTTCGATAAATAAATTTAAGAAATCTAAATAATATATTTTGGAATTGCAAGTTGGTAAGCAACTAAAGAAAAAGGTAAATAGAAGCAAACTCAAAGATTTAGAGAGGTTTAGCCTCAATTGCCTATGTCCTTTACCTTGACTTCACCTGCCTAAAATTTTTCCAATTCATTAATTTGAATTGTTTACCTTTCAAGGACAAGATGTAACCTTTATGCTACCTATCTTTCTAGGATGAGATAGCAACCTCTACCCTCTATCTTTTATGGCTAAGATTGATACCTTCTCTACTTTTTAATGGCTAAGTAAGAACCTCCCCTTTTCTAAGAACTTGGTGTAGAAATAAAACCTTTAAAAAGCTAGGTGCTAACAAGAAATTTGGCTTAAAGAAAATGTACATCTAAAGATACAAAATGAAGAATACAAAGATAGAAGAATTAATCCTATACAATTCTGAACTACTCTAAAAAATGATGGAACTAATGAAAAATTTAACTTTAAGCTCTTTCCCTATTTTTCTTTCTCTTGTTGGAGATGTTGGAGAGGCTTATTTATAGCCTTGATCATGATTATAGCCATTTAGGGATGATTAGTGAAGGTTTGGAGCTGTTGGAAGCTTTATTTGAATGATTTTTATTCTTTCCTGTTGAGTTGCATCTATACATAAATTGTTGTATTCTTACATTGCTATGCAAACCCTCAAAATATGATCATTGGAGCTTACTATATCGATACAAGCAAGGTATGTATCAATACTGACTATGCTGTATTAATATAAATTGCTTTGCGTGGATTCAATCGAAGGTTTTATGAAAAACTGAGCTACTACCAAGCATTGTATCGAGACATAAACATAGTGTATCGGAGCATTCATATGAAAATCAACTTTAAGAGGTTTTTAATGACTCTAAAACATATAAAACTAATCTAAAAAATGTTTTACATAAATGTATGCATTAAAAACACATTTTTAGTATTTAAAAAAGTCAAAACACATTCTAGTATTTTTCAAAGTGTTTAAAATCTTTCATGAAAAAATACTAATTTGAAAATATTTAAACAAAAGCTAATTAAGCTTAAGTTTTAGTTATATCAAAGCTAAGATTAATTCAAAGCTAATATAGCTAATAATCTCTCCTCTTTTTGATATGACAAAACTTCAGGTGAATTTGCTTGTAAAACTCCCTTTTAATAATTTAAAGATTTTCAATACAACTCATTCTTAATAGAAGCATTAAAAACTTGGCAGTGGTAGTTTTGCTCATATTTGGCTATAAAACACAAGATATTAAGGATTTCAAAAATATAAGTAATATAAACACATGTGAAATCTTCTTATTCGCTAGCATATATATATAAATGAAGTACAAGCAAGAAAAATTAAAGTTTAAAATTCTCCCCTTTTTTGGAACATCAAAATAGTGAAGGTAGATTAATTCAAAGCTAGGGAATTAATTCCAACAAGATTTCTAAGATGTATACCAATTATGAATCATTTAAGAACCTGTACACCAATTATTGAGAAAATATATGCATTTAAGCCCTAATGTGTAGTTCATGCAATTTTTGCATTCTTTTATAGACATTAAAGCACATTTGAGATTATTAGTAATAGAACATACCAGTTGTTAAAGGATTTTAAGAATTATTAATTGAATTATAGCCTAGATGCATAATAAGTGCCAAGTTTTGAATTTTTAGTACACATGCTTACTACTCATAATCACTAAAATAGCCATCTGGAAGGTTAAAAAATTTTCAAGAAAAATATAACAAACTTTTATAGGTTTGAAAATCATTTGCTCATTCATGATATGTCAATAAGATCATTTGAGCAAAAATTCAATTAATGAACATGCTTAAAGGTGAGAAATGAATACTTAGACATATTGAAGGATTCATTCAAAGCAAACATTTTAAGTATATATTACATACAAGAATACTAATTGTATATAATTAACTCATGTTTATCACCAAAGTTACTACTAAAGGATAAAGATTTAGTAGCCTTAGTTTAATGATTATATCAACCTTACTAAGCCTTGATGATATGCTCATTATGACTTTGAGGATCATTGAGCATTCCTTAATGGTTTTAGTTTGATTTGAAGAGGTTGCATGCCTTATTTCCTTCATTTTGTTTTCACCTTTCAAAAATAGCGTTATCTTAATGAATCTTGCAAAAATTAGCAAAAATCTTGGCAAAAGATGAGCATTAGAGCTACGAAGATTTTGGTTGTTAGAAAGAAATTCAATAAGCTTAATCTTTGCTAAAAACTAAAGATGTTTATTGAGCTTAATGATATTTTGAAATAAGTGATACTAAATAAATGGAAAACATTAAGCATATATGGTACCAATTATCATTATGCAAGAAACATGTTCATTAAGGGCTTAAAAATAATGATGCATGGAAAATCTTGAATTTTTGTGCATCATAAAGCAATGTGACCTTTTAATCATACAATTCATGCATTTGATTTGTGAAACAATCATCAATGAATCAAACATTATGTTTATCAAGGTTTAGAAATCATTAAAAAGAAGCATTTGAAGTGAAAACCTATTAAAGAGACCAATTTTGCATTTAAAAACCAAATGAACATGAAATTGGTTGAAATTCACTACTTGTATTGATACAGCGAGCTTTTGTATCTGTACATAGTGATATATTGATACAAAGTTCATTGTATCAATACAATCTAGGTTTTCTTGGGCTTTTGTTCATTGTATCTATACAAGGTTCTAAGTATCGATACATGCCTTAAGTTTTTCAAAAAATGCTTAGAAAAAATATGCAATTTGGCATTCCAAAATCCATGATTTGATATTTTAATGCATAATTTTGATTTTAGACATTTAGCATATAATTGATCAAAAATTTAAAGTAAAATAACTTTTAAAATCAAATTTGAATGAATTCGCATATTTGGTAACATAAGTAATGTAATATGCAACTAAAGGTCTTAAAACAAGAGATTTTCATTCTC
>JBBYHL010146355.1:0-21739 GCA_038381835.1 Adansonia madagascariensis | reverse complement strand
AAAAGTCAAATCATTAGATAAAGAGTTTGAAACCAATTCCATTCAAACTGCTTAAAATGAGTCTAGTGATTCTTCTTCAACTTCTAGTAACTGAAGGGGCAAGAGGTAACAGCAAAACAATAGGAAAGGTATACTTTTTTTTCAAAGTTGACATTTTTGAGTTTAAAAGAAAAATGAATTCTAAAGCTTTCATAGATTGGCTAAACACAGTGAAAAGAGTCTTTGAAGTAAAAAATGTTCATGAAGAACAAAAAGTGAAACTTGTTGTTTGAAATTAAAGAAACATTTTGTTATGGTAGGTAAACTTTAAAAGGATACAGTGAGAGAAGGCAAATGAAAATTTTGATCAGTGGAAAAAAAGAAGGGAAAACTTAAAAAAATTCTTGGCAAACCACTATAGCCATTTTTTTTTTTTACAAATTCATAACTTCAAGCAATGAGATCTTTTTGTTGAAGACAAAACCTTGGAGTTTGGGCATGTCATGTTGAAATGTGATATGATGAAGTTGGAAGAATAAACTATTGCTTATTATATTAGTGGCTTAAAATCTAAACTTGGTGACATGGTAAGGCTACAATCTTATTGGAGTTTCCCTAATGTTATAGCTCTAAATATGGAAAGATAGATAAAAGAAATAAAGAATGATGGTTTCAGAGGAAATATAAGGTCTGGATCTTTCAACTAAAGTTTAACTACAGCCATTCCTAAATCAAAATAGCTTTTTAAGCCAACTAATCTTAAACCTTTTACTAAAGGGGAGTAAGAAGAAAGCTCTCATTGAGGTGGTGAAAAATAGAACAACACCAAGAGATGTTTCTACTGCCAAGGATTTGATCACATAGCCTCAGGCTATCCTAACAAAAGGTATTCACTATTTTTGAAGAGGATACTAAATGTGATCAACATAAAGAGTCAGAACCTATACAAAATGATGAGGAATAAGTGACTTACGCTAATGAAAGAAAAGTGTTGGTGGTAAGGGGAAATCTGAATGTGGTCGATAATAAACTAAAACTAGAGGAGGCATAACATTTTTCACACCCGACGTAGATGAAAAAAGAAAATATATGATGTTATCATTGATGGAGGGGCATGTGAGAATGCCATTTCTAGCAAGGTGGTTGAAAAATTAAAGCTTGACATAAAGTTTCATGCTTCACTTTACAAGCTTGCATGGGTAGACTTAGGCCACAAGATCAAAGTAAGCAAATGTTGCCTTGTACCTTTTTTATAGAAAAGAAATATAACGATAAGTTATGATGTGATATGGTACCTATGAATGCTTGTAATCTATTTCTTGGGAGACGATCATAGTATGATAAAAAAGTGATACCTGATAGGTTTGAAAACATCAATGATAGGAGAAAGTAATCTTAGCTCCTCCCAAACCTGAGAGCCATGGTCAAACAATTATAAAATGATGGTATTCACTTGATTACTAAAGAAGAAGTTGAAAACATTATGGGGAGCTTGGTTATAGCTATCCCCATGCAGATTAAGGAAGAGATGGAAGAAGCATAGAGTATTCTAAATGAATTCTTGCTACCTGCCAAAGAGTATTCAAAATTATTTCTTAAGCAGTTACCTAATGGTTTAACCCCTATTTATGGTATTCAATATGCCATTGATTTTGTACCAAAAGTTATGGTCACCAATAAAATGGCATATCAAATAAGTCCATAGAGCATAATGAATTGAAAAAGCAAGTAGATGATTGTTGAAACAAGGGCTGATATGAGAGAGTAGATGTCCTTGTGTTGTAATTACCTTACTTATTTAAGGAAGAATGGAATAGGAGAATATGCATTGATAGTAAGTTAGCAAAAAAAATTACTGTCAATTAACATTTTTATATTCCTAGGCTAGATGATTTATTGGATCAAGTCAGTCATCCATAATTTTCTCTAAAATTGATCTTATTAATCAAAGACAACATTCAAAACAACAAATAGGTTGTATGAGTGGCTTGTAATGCCTTTTTAAGTTATCAAACGCCCAGCACTTTCATAAGGTTTATGAATGACGTTTTTAAGTCGTTCAATGGCAAGTTAGTTATAGTGTATTTTAATGATATTTTGGTGAATAACAAAAACTTGGAAGAGAACTTATACCACCTTCAACACAGTGTTCCAGTGACTTAAAAAAGAGAGGTTGCATGCTAACTTTAAAAAATATAAATTTGGCACTGATTTTTTGGTTTTTCTTTGATATAGAGTTTTTAGTGAAGGCATAAGCATAGACCTAAACAAAGTCAGAGCAACCTTCTCTGAAGGGATGCTAATATCTCGGTAAAGTCTAGCCTCATGCATATATTAGATTTCAATAATCAATGAAGCATAAAGAATATCGTAATGGAAACAGTAAATAAAGAAACAACTAAACTTTCCTACGAATCTTTAAGGATTTACATGTACTAATCATTAAAATTTTAATTCAAGATTTAAACATCCATATGATCAGAAGTTACCTTGATTTTAGATGTTAAAATCTTGTTAGAATTTTTAACAGTGAAAGAAATCAAGAGGGGGTGAAATGATTTCTCAAAACTTTGGCAAATTAAAACTTTAATAAAATTGAGAAATCTAACTAATAAGCTTTAGAGTGTAAGTTAGTGAATAATAAAAACAATTTAAGAGATAGGGAAAGAGAAGAAAACTTAAGTATTTAGAAAGGTTCAACCTCAATTGCCTACGTCATCTACCTCAGCCTCATTTGCCTCGAATTTCCCAATTCACTAACTTGAATTGTCTATCTTTCAGGGAGAAGGCATAACCTTTACATTTCTTATCTTTCTAGGCTAAGATATAACCTCTACCCTTATCTTTTATCGCTAAGTTATAACCCTTCACCACTTGTTAAAAGCTAAGTAGAAACTTTCTCTACTTTTCAATGACTAAGTAGGAACCTCACTTTTTTTTAGGGATTTAAGAGTAAACAAATAAAACCTCTAAAGACTCGATGTTTACAAGAATTTAAACTTAAAGAAAAAGTATATTTAAAGATACAAAATGAAGAATACAAAGATAGGAAGAATTAATTATATACAATTGTGAATTACTCTAGAAGATGATGGAATTATTGAAAATTTTGACTTAAAGTTCTTTTCCTTGGTTCATCTTCTTGTTAGAGGTGTTAGAGAGGCTTGTTTATAGCCTTGATCATAAATATGGCAATTGGGAGTGGAGACTTCATTTGAGTGATTCCTATTCATTCTCACCATAATATATTGATACATTTAAGTGTGTACCGAATACATTACCTATATCTGTACAAAAATATGATTGTTAGAAAAGCCATGTATCGATACATTATACCATGTATTGATACATTTAAGGGTTTCATAAAACTTTAGCTACTGCGAAGCATTGTATTGATACATACACCTAGTGTATTGATACATTCATATGAAAATCAAATTTAAGGGATTTTTCATGACTTTAAAACATGTGACACTTATCTTAAAAATGTTTTATACAAATGTATGTTAGGAACATTTTTGAGCGTTTAAGGAGTTGGAACACATTCTAGTATTTTTCAATTTACAAAATAATTTATGGAAAAATACTATCTTGAAAATATTTATGCATAAGCTAATTAAGCTTATATTTTAGTTATATCAAAATTGAGACTAATTCAAAGCTAATATAGCTAATAATCTCCCCTATTTTGATATGATAAAACTTAAGGTAAATTGTGCTTGTAAAAGCTCCACCTTAATAAAGATTTTCATAAGACTCCCTCTTAATAAATGCATTATAAAAAAATTTTGAAGATTATATAAAATTACTTTTTGAAAAACTTGGCAATGGCCTTTTTTGTCATACTTAGCTATAAAATCAGCAACAAAAAATATTAAAGATTTCATGAGATATAAATAATGTAAGCACATATGAAATCTTCTTATTTGCTAGCATAGATACATATAAATGAAGTACAAGCAAACAAATCAACCCCTAAAATTTTTCCCCCTTTTCAAAATATTAGAAAGGTAAAGGTAGATTAATTTAAAGCTAAGGGACTAATTCCAACAAGATTTCAAACAGGCATACTAATTATGAATCATTAAGAGTATGTATACCAATTATTGAGAAAATATATGCATTTAAGCCCTAATGTGTAGTTCATGCAATTTTTATAATCTTTTGTGGGCATTTAAGCACATTTAAGATTATGAGTAATAGAACATACCAATTGTTAAAGGATTTTAAGAATTATTAATCCAATTATTATCTAGATACATAATAAATGCCAATTTTTGAGTTTTTAGTACACATGCATACTACTCATAACCATTCAAGTAACCACATGGAAAGTAAAAAAAATTTGTTAAAAAAAACATAACAAACTTCCATAAATTAGAAAATCATTTGCTTATTCATGATATTTCAACAAAATCATTTAAGCAAATACTCCATTAATGAACATGTTTAAAGATAAGAAATAAGCACTTAGACATGTTCAAGGATTCATTCAAAATAAACATATGAAGCATACAATACATACAAGAATAACAATTTTATATAATTGACACATGTATGTCACCAAACTTAATGCTAAGGGATAAGAATTTAACAACATTCATTTGGTAATTACCTCAACCTTACTAAGCTTTGATGATATGCTTATTATGACTTTGAGGATCAAAGATCCTAGTGTTTGAGCGTTCCTTGATGTTTTTGGCTTGATTTAAAAAGGTTGCATACTTTGTTTACTTCTTTTCATTATGCAAGTGTTCATCTTTCAAGAATAGCTTTATCTCCATGAACCTTACAAAACTTAACAAGAACATTAGAGGTACCAAGATTTTAATTATAAAAAAAAATTCAATAAGTTCATGTTTTGATAGAAATTAAAGATGTTCGATGAGCTTAATGATATTTTGAAATAAGTGATACCAAATATTAATAAATGAAAAACATTAAGCATATGTGGTAGTAATTGTTGTAATGCAAGAAAACATTTTCACTAAAAGCACAACAATAATGATCCATAGAGAATCTTGTATTTTTGTATATCATAAAGCAATATCAGAATTTAATCATATAAGTTATTCATTTGATTTGTGAAACAGACATCAATTAATCAAATATGATGTTTATGCTTGAGCTGAGCTACAAAATGATGTTTTCTAAGGTTTAAGAATCATAAAGATAAAGCATTTTAAGTGAAAACCCAAAAAAAGAGACCAATTTTGCATTTTAGAATTAAAACAACATGAAATTGGACAAAATACACTACATGTATCAGTGCATGGTAGGTATGTATCGATACAAATATTGTTGTATCAATATAATCTAGGTTATTTTGGGTTTTAGTTTATTATATCAATACAATGCTCAAGGCATCGATACATACTTTAAGTTCTTTGAAAAATTCTTAGAAACACGTGAAATTTTGGTTTCCAAAACCCATGATTTGATGTTCTAATGCAAACCTTTGATTTTAAATATTTAAAACTTATTTGAATAATCAAAAGTTTAAATTAAAACCACTTTTAAAATCACATTTTAATGATTTTGCATATTTATCAAATAGACAAATTAATTTCAAGCAATATGCAACTAAAAGTCTTGAAAGAAAAAAATTTTTATTCAAACTATGCATGCACAGGTTTATAAACATGTTCAATATATTTCAAACTTGTTTAAGCTATAAAACATGAACTTATAACATAATCAAACATCCTAAGTCTCTTGCAAGCATAATTGAATATAAAGCATTAAAAAGACTTAAGAACTTGCTAATGCATGTTCATGGCATCATGTCTTATAAGTAAGCTCAAATGCTCCCTCTAAGGATACGTATACAATTAAGTCATGCATTAGAGCTTTTTAATGACTCAAAAAATAAAGTTTATCAAAATCAACCATTTATGCATAAATCATGCATGAGCTTATTCATTATAACATCATTTCACAAATCAATTTAACGTAGCATCATTAAGCACCAAAACATAAAACGCATATACAATGAAGCTCATAATCACTCAAAGTGCAAAAATTAAATTTTTATTAAAATCATTTTACATCAAAAATAGTATTTCATAAAAATATTTTTCAATAAAGCATTAAATATATATACCATGAATAAATAATAATAAAAAAATAAGCTTTTGGCTTAAAGGTTACCCATCACACTTCCTTGTGTGTCTGAGCATCCATTTGTATTGCTTTGCTCCTCATTGCTTTAACAAACCTATAAGAGACTTTCATTTGCATCTTGGTACCCAAATTGCTTTGGGTCCTTGGAGGTTAGTCTCAAAGCCTCTGTTCCCTTAGGAAACCATACTTGCTAAACTTTAAATTTTGTTCTTTTTTAATAGGACAAGTATGCACATTATGAACATGAAAATTATAATTTGAGCATTTGTTCATATTAACTTGAAAAGATTTGTCTAAAATGATTTTCTTTGCTTGGTCGACCCTTCCCCTTTATAAAAGGGGGACGATGTGTTTTCATGGTTTTTAGCTAGAAAGAAAAAAAAGAGAGCTTGAAAGAAAAAAACACTTAGTTTTTCAAGTTTTTCCTTAAGGTATCACACTTGTCTTTTCTCTTCTTCATTTTGATTCATTTTCATCCTCATTCATAAGCCAAAATCATATTAAGGCTCATGGATTCTCATCCATGTTGAAAGGCTAAACATGTTGGCTTAAATTTTTTTTTTTGTATTTTTAGATTTAGTTAAATCTTGTATATATATAATATTATTCTTGTTATTATGATTATGATTTTGTTGTATTTATGTTGATGTTTCTTTCATGTTATTGTGATGTTGATATGTTGATTAGAATAATATTATATTTAGTTTATGATTTTACTTTGACTTAAGTTTGATGATAATTATTTATGCTTATTTCCATGGTTTTTATGTCAAAGCATGTATGTATTTAATGTTTTTCACCTTGGCCGAATCTGTTTGGAATTATTCATGATCATTTTGTGCTTATTTTTATTTTCATTTCATAATTTTTAAATTATTTTGTAATACTAGTAAACATAGGACTAAATTGCAAAATTTATAAAAGTTTTTTTGACATTTTTGCCTTGGTTAAGGGCTTTATAAGCCATGAGATTTTTTATTGGTGTATTTGTAAACATTTTTAGGTACTTCTAATACTTTAAGGGTCATTTTATAAATATTATAAAGCTTAAGGGCTAAATTATAAAAAATGGAAATTATATTTTATGGCTAAAAATGCTTGGTTGAACCTTCTTGCATATTATTACCATGACTTTTGTGTTGATTCTTTGTTGGTTTGATAATTTTTAATATTTTTGGTGGTATTTTACCATATAGGGGTCAAAATGTAATTTTATAAAGTTTAAGGGTTACTTTGAAAATTGTAAAAAAAATTAGAGCAAGGTATTTGGTCGAATCTTTGTTGATGTATTGGCTGCATTTTCATGCATAATTTCATATGATTTTTATAATTTTTAGGTTATTTTATTATGTAAGGACTAAAATGAAAATTTAGAAAAGTTTAGGGACTAAATAGCAAATTTTTATATTTAATGCGCAAAAAGTATATTTCACCAATTTTAACGATTTCTATTATTTTTATGGCCTTCCGTTGGGATATAAAAATTTTCAAAACTTTTCGTATTTGTCCGGTCCTCCGAAGGATACGAAATGTAATTTTCAAAAATTTAGGGGCTTGACGGCAAATTTTGTATTTCAAGTTAAACTTAAACTTGTAACTTTTCCATTTAGACTAAATTCATCTACTTTTCATCATTTTAGTGTCCGTTAGGGTACCAAGATACTTTAACATCGAAGGTATACCCTAGAGGTATTTTGGTAATCTTCCTAAAATCAAATCCTAGATAGTAACCGAGAAGATTTTATGCCAAAGGTTCATATTTAGGATAGGTTCATCTAGTTCTCATTGTATTAGTGTCCATTAGGGGTACCGAGATACTTTAATGTCGAAGGTATACCTAGGGGCATTTTCATAATTTTCTCCATCGGGATGCTTTTATGCCAAAGGTGAATGTTTAGGATTCATTTTTGGTAATTTCTCCAAAGGCATTTTGGTAATTTCACTAAAACCAAGTCCTATGTGATTAAAAGATATTTTCATGTTTAAGGGACAAATTAAGAATAGGTTCGTCATTTTAGAGTGTTATTGAGTTTTAGAAAGTTTTATAAATATTTTCAATAAAATATAAAATTTTCTTTTTAGAAAATTAAGGCAATGTCTCCAAGTTAAAATAATACATAGAATTCCTCCCAAAATACGAGAGAGGTTCTACAGATTATTTTAATATTGGCATATCCTTTTCAAAATGGAAATCAGGATTTTAAAAATAATAATAAAACCTTGCACATTCCTTTGGCCCTCCATTGGGGTGCAAAAGATATTTTTAATTTTAATTTTAAAACCTTTTGTGTTCTTCTGGTTTTCCATTGGAATACGAAGGAGAATGATAGAAAAAGGCTTTCATGATCCACTGGTCTTCCGATGAAGTATGCAAAAGATTTTGACTTCCAAAATTTTGAAAACTTGATCTTCCTAATACGGAATAATAAATTTGTTTTTAAAATTATTATTTCGGGAATCTATAATTAAATGCCATATGTTGAAACCGAATAAAAATTAAGATTTAAGCTAATATGTAATTAATAAGATATCGATTTTTGGGCATCACGAGAGGGTCAATCCTTACTTGTGATTGTAACTGACCCCCAGACCCTTTTATATGATCTTTGGTATGATCGCAGGCATTGGAGTTTGTATTCTAAGGTTTCGTAACCCTCAAAATACAAACTTTGGTAAGTGACCAATCTCACCTAGCCCAAATAGATTGGTGGCGACTCCAAATAAATGGTCATTTTGTAATGACTATTTAAGGTTAAGTCGAGTGAACCATTCATCTCGACCACCCAGTCTCCAAAAATAAGAAAATGTCAATAATGATATGGCCTATAGAAATAAGAGAACCTAAATAGTGATAAGTTTAACAAATATAGGAGCGAAGGCCATTTAAGTCAGGCTTGGTCAGGATTCATATCCAGACTATGTTGTGACAATCCTAAATGTTATGACATGATGCACATTGCAGTTTCTATGTAGGGCTATAAGGACATTCTATAGAAAAATGCAATGAATTCAAGAAAAAAGTTCAAAACCTACTCAATGTTGACATAATCTTGATTGAACCAAGGTTGAATGTTACTGCTAAACTCTCGACGCATTACTAGAAGTGTTGAAAGATAGAAGGGCAATGAACCGATCATGAGGATAACCTTTTGGCTACTTTGTGGGTTTGTATATACAAGGTTTGAAAAGAATGATTAAGATCTATAAGGGTTCTTTAGAAGCAATAGTTTAACTAGGAAAATGAAGTATTTGCAAAAGCAGCTCTTTTTGTTACTCTTCCTTTGAAGTCCTGTAAATATCGTTTTGTATAATAAATGAATTCTTTTTGGTTGATGAAATAATGGTGTTGAATTATGACTCTAATTCCTCAAATTCTTGCCTTTATAATAATTTTTATGTTTGATACCTAGCCAATTGCTTGGCATCTAATTTGTGACATTAAATGCTACCTTATTCACTTTGTCATTCATTCATTGGTACATGCATCCATTTTATATTCATTGACAACCATATAAGGATGGTAATAAAGATTAATGTTGATAAGATGCATTATATTCACGCAAATTGATTTAAGTTATTTTTCCATTCAAGGTGAAATAACGTGGGACCACTAGATGGAAGAAGAAGATATCACTTGACAGGACAGGTTCGAACAAGTCCAAAATGATTAAAAAATGATAGCCTCAAACGTTCCAAACCACTCAAAGAAGTAAAAGAGGAAAAGAGTTATAAAGGAAAAGCCTAGGAAAACATAAAGCTATAACTAGAAGAATTTGCAAATAGTCTTATAATATACTAATACTATTGTCAACTTATCCAGGGCAGAAAGACAACCTTCTTAAGATTTTAATATGTAGCAACCAATCCCTTAATACATACTCATGCTAACCCTAATGTTTAAAAAGGGGTAATAGATGGCATATATGGGACAAGAAAGTGATCCTAGTAATAAATGCTAATAAGTGACAATCGATGGGAGCCGAGAGTAAAGACAATTGAGAAAATAAACAAATTCATTCAGACTGCGTCCTTACCTTAACCTTTCATTACTCAATAGCCTTGGTAGATAGGGTGATCTCCTCTATCCCAACATAGCTTAGGACACCTTTATACATAGAGTGGTAGAATTCAAATACAAAGATGCAACATTTTGTGTTGAAAGATCTTATCAACTAATGCACGCTATGCAACATGAGGATAGTTTAGAGTATCTAACATGATTGGCCAGAAAATCATAGGCTGTTACAAATTTTGATTCTTTGCTATGCGATGAGCTTTTGGATTCATCTTCCTTGCTAAAAAATTCAATAAAGAATCAAGTCTTATATAGTAGTTATGCTCACGGTGCAATTGAGATGATAGGAAATAATAGCATATCTTATTGAATTTTTAAGCTTGGGAACTTAGAGTTTGATACACCTTCTGATGTTCCACTAGTTGATCTACAATTCCTCTCAGGAAAGTATTTTTTTTGTGTATAGATTGGTTTTAAAGAATTAAAATCTTATAAAAGTTTCCTAGTGAAAAAACCCAAGTTTTGAGCTCTTCTATTGTCTCATTGCAATTAATTTGCTCTAAGGGGTATAGATAGTTTGTTCTTTGTCAATTTCTTTTTTTAAGGTTGTTTGATGCCCTTGAATTTGCTGTTCATCCTATTATCGTTAGATTGTTTATATAATCAGTTATGACATGAAAGTGAAAACTACCCTGTTATTAAATATTCCAAGGACATGTTATCAAGAAAGATATATCTGTTGCTTCCATGGAACCAACGTATGATCTTATGCAACAATATTTAGCCTACTCTATTGTTTATGTTCATGTCAAAAGATGTCACTGATGGGAGAGGTTAGGCTAACTCCTTTTAAAAGATTCCCCGAAAGGAAAAACAAAGTACAGACCTTCAAAGGTGCCAATCTAGTAAAAATTGATGAATTGGTTGACATTGGTCTAAGGGTCATTGATCTTATAGTATTATGGCAATCAGAGGTAGTTTCCATCTTAACTTTAAACTTTTTTATTTTTTTTAGAAGCTATGAATTTTGAAATAATCTTGGTTTATAAACAGTGTGCATTCTGCCATGGACCATGAATTTTGTTAATAATGATTTCAAGTATCTAGGATAATGGGAACATTTTGGAAAATATTTCTTTGCTAAATGATCACCATTCGGTTGAACTTTTTCAGAAGGGTCCTTTACCTCTATTTTTATGATTGTCGTGGGATTTCAACCATAAACCTTTCATATCAAAATGTTTTTTTTAGATTCTTCAAGAGTTGAACAAATAAGTTATGCTTTTGAAAGATTCAGGTTTTGATAGTTTGATATGTGTTGATATAATGATAGTAATTTTAGGATCTCCCGTATTTTGATAAATTTTTACCATATCTTCCATGACAATCCTCCAAATGCTTGATTTAAGAAGAAGGAGAGAAAACATGAGCCAAAAATACCTTTTCCTCTAGGATAAAACCTTTTCAATCCAATACGTAATAAATAAGACGTGAAATCTGAGGTGCATTCGCACACTAATTCAATTTTTTTCTCAAAGGCTCGACCAGAACCAAGATTCTTTAGTGGTTACAAAGTTAATAATGTTGAGGGACATTCATTAAGCCTAAATGTTGTAAAAAAATTTTTAAGTGCAATATCATGTTATTAAGGTACTCAAAATGATTCTATAAAGAAAACCATCTTTTTTCCTAATGAAATGCCCGTCAATTCAAATGATTTATTTGATATGAAAAATGGCCATCTTTCTTTATCCTTTCATGAATATAAAAAAGTATCCTTTTGCAATCCACTTTGAGCTTGATAATTTATTTTTTCTAAAAACCCTAATCAAAGATCACCTCCATAATGACGGGGCAAGAAAAGCAAGGCTTCAAGGTCAGAAGGGGCATATCTTATTTTAAAGTTACAAGGAAAATTTTAAAGATTGATCAAAGTTTAAATTTTAAGTTCTTTCAAAGTGAATAATAAAAAAAGTTTAAATTTCAAATTCTTTCAAAATGAAGAATGAAGAAAGTTTAAATTTCAAGTTCATTCAAAGCAAAAAATGAAGAAAGTTTAAATTTTAAGTTCCTTCAAAGTGAAAACATGTCAAATGGGAATCCTTCTAAAATGAAATGATCTTTGATTCAATCACTCTTCAAACTTGATTAGGCCTATCAATCCTTTCTTTCTAAACTGTAAACCATGGCTTATGTTATGCATAAGCAAAAGTACATTTCGATCAAACATAACTATTTTGATCATCGAGCAATTCCTAGGAAGCTTTTCAAAAACTCCTCTTTTTAAAGGATTTTTGAGTCTTCAAGAACTTGATGGGGCAATTAAAAAGAAAAAAAAGAAAAGAAAAAAAAGGGAAAATAAATAAAGTTTTAGCGTGAAAACCCAAGAAAGGTAATCTAGAACAAACTTAAATGCTTTGGAATTGTTTCTAAACTGACAAAGATAGCCACCAAATTTCAAACTTCTAAAAATTTCATGACTTCAATAAAAAGTTGAGTCAAATGCCCTAATATTGATTTGATTCAAAATAACCTTTCAAAATTTTTGTATGCCCAACCTTGGCAATTGATTCTTACCAAAGGCCCTTCGAATTAACCCCTCGAGACTTGGTGTTTACTAGCATTAGTTTAACACCTGTTAGACTATTGTATTTGAAGATTAAAAAGATATTATAACTTGATTGTTTGCCTTTTAAGGAGCTCCCACAAAAGGAGCAGTCACCTAAATTTGGTCCTGATGAACCTTGACCTTATTATACTAATTTCTTTAGGATAAATTCTAATAGTGCCACCCTGTTTGTCCCTCTAAATTCATTTTTTTTATCTCATTTAGATTGCCTTAAATGGTGATAATTGATCATAAGAAAGCCTTAAGAACAAAATAATGAAAAAGGTATGTCTATTATCTTTGATATTAAAAGTTCATGATTGAATCACTATGAAATTTCCATATTTTTTTGATCAAGTCTAATTTTTCCAAGTTAAAGTGAGAAGGTGATCTTATTTTGTAAATCCTAGAGTTCAGATGAATTATGATACTTTTATGATTTTAATGGAAGTATGTAAATATACTTTGAGCAATGAAATGCTAAGCCTTATTCAACTGTATAAAGCTATATTCTTGAATTGATAAACACTAATTTAATATTTGGTGACTCTTTAAGAAAAATTGAATAATTCCCAAATCTTTTAAATCAAAATTAGAAGAAAGATTTTGAGGGGTAGAAATCAATTCAAGGTTAATCTTCAATAAGCCATCAAGAAGAAAAAAATTGGCAACAATGAGGCTTATATTGTTAAACCCTCGTTGACAGATAGGAATCCTTATTATATATGAAATCTATGTCCTTATCATCAAATCCTGTGAAAGGTAGGTGAAGTAGGATTTAAGTTTGTCAGTAACATGTCTTTTTTATTCGATCCTGTGAAAGGTAGGTCAAGTAGGTTTTAAGTCAACTTTGTTTGATCCCATAAAGGAAAGGCAGAGTTTTTGAGTTAGATGTCTTCTTCATTCAATCATGTGAAAGGTAGGTGAAGTAGGATTTGATTCAACCTTGTTAGATGCTATGAAAGGTAGGTAGAGTTTTTGCCTTTTCATTCGATCCTATGAAACATAAGTAAAGTAGTATTTAAGTCAACTTTGTTTAATCCTATGAATAGTTAGTGAAGTTTTTGAGTTATATGTCTTCTTCATTTGATTTTGTGAGGGGTAGGTGAATCAAGATTTAAATTAGCTTTGTTTGAACCCAAGAAAAGTAGGCAAAGTTTTTGAGTTAGATGTCCTCTTTATTCGATCCTATGAAAAATAGGTGAAGTAGGATTTAAATCTTATTTGTTTGATGCTGTGAAAGGTAAGCAGAGTTTTAAGTAAGTTATCATCTTCATTCGATCCTATGAAAAGAAGGTGAAGTAGGATTTAAGTATAGTTCATTTGACCCTGTGACAGGTAGGCAGAGTTTAAGTAAGTTATCCTCTTTATTTGATCTTATGAAAGGTAGGTCAAGCAAAATTAAGTCTTCTTTATTTGATGCCATGAAGGGTAGGTAGAGTTTTGAGTAAGTTATCTTCTTCATTTGATTTTATGAAAGGTAAGTGAAGTAGGATTTAAGTCTATTGTTCATTCGATCTTATGAAAGGTAGGTAGACTTTTAAGTAAGATATCCTCTTCGCTCGACCTTATGAAGGGTAAACAGAGTTTGAGTAAGTTATCCTCTTTATTTGATCCTATAAAGGTAGGTCAAGCAGAATTAAAGCTTCTTTATTTGATGCTGTGAAGGGTAGGCAAAGTTTTGAGTAAGTTATCTTCATCATTTGATCCTCTGAAAGGTAGGTAGGTGAAGTAGGATTTAATTCTACTTTATTCGATCCCATGAAAGGTAGATAGAGTTTTAAGTAAGATATCCTCATTGTTCAATCCCCTAAAGGGTAGGCATAGTTTTGAGTAAGTTATCCTCTTTATTTAATCTAGCAAAACGAGTAGGATTTAAGTCTACTTCATTCGATCTTGTAAAGCATCAATAAAGTTTTGATAAGTTATCCTCTTCATTCGACTTATGAAAGGTAGCTAAAGTAGGATTTAAGTCTACTTTATTCGATCCTATGAAAGGTAGGTGGAGTTTTAAGTAAGATATCTTCTTCATTCGACCCCGTAAAGTGTAAGCAAAGTTTTGAGTAAGATATCCTCTTTGTTTAATCCCATGAAAGGTAGGTAGAGTTTTGAATATGTTATCCTCTTCATTTGATTTTGCGAAAGGTAGGTGAAGTAGGATTTAAGTCTACTTCCTTCGATCCTATAAAAAGTAGGTGGGGTTTTGAATAAGTTATCCTCTTTATTCGACCCTATTTGAAGTAGGATTTAAGTCTACTTTGTTTGATCTTATGAAGGGTAGGTAGAGTTTAGATATCTTTTTAATTCCATTTCGTGATGGATAGGTGAAGTTTGAGTAGGTTATCCTCTTCATTCAATTTTATGAATGGTAGGTGAAATAGGGTATAAGTCTACTTCGTTTGATGCTGTAAAGGGTAGGCAAAGTTTTTGAGTAATATGTCCTCTTCATTCAACCCTGTATAAGGTAGGTGAAGTCAGATTTAAGTTATCAGCTTTATTTGGTTGGGAACTAGTGAAGTAAGATGGCTTTATCATTTGATCATGTGAAATATAAGTAAAGAAAGATTTAAAAAGCCAAGGAGTACCTGATGGCTTAGTCTTTGTCAAATGGCCACCTAAGAATAGCTAATGGCCATGGCCCATTCGAAATTGGCATTAAGGAAGGAAAACCCAATGTAGTTGGTTAGGTAGAAAAACCAATATAGTTGGCTTATATATATATGTGTGTGTAAAAAAAAACTTTTTTGTAGAAAGGCTTATCATAGCTCAATCAAAATCATGTCCACTTTGTCTTTGCCCTATTCCTGATCCTCACCAATGACCAAAGAGGGGCAGCTGTAGACACTTAATTTTGTCTAGGCCCTTTCCTTAACAAACCTGAAATATCCGAGACCAAGAACTTAGCGGCTACTTGGTGAGAAGTAAACTTCCTTTAGTGGATTAAACTTTTTCAAGATATTTTTAGTCATGCTTAAATGACCACATGTGACATGACAGTAAAGTGTATTTTTAAAGGTCATAAAAAATAAATATTGATTAAACATGATGAATATTCAGGTAAAAAAATTAGTTTTCAATTATTTTCTTGTCCAATTTTGAAATTTATTTTTGCAGATGGTATCACAGTCAAATTTTCTATTTCTAGGAATTTTTTAGACCTTTCTATGAAATTTTAGGAGTTGATGTCATATATTTTTATAGATACTTACATAATATTAGATTAAAAATTGGTGTTTAACTTTATTCTTTTCATATTTTGAAATTTATTTTTGCTAATAATATCACAACTGAATTTCAATTTTTTAAGAATTTTTTAAGATTTTTTTGTAAAGAAATAACGAGTAGACCATCATATTTTTCTCGATACCTGTATAGTATTTATGCCAATACTCATCCTAATTAATAAAAAATATTAATTAGAAAAATACGTATTGGCATTTTATACCACAAGGTATCAAATTGTCAATTTTGGAATTTAATTTTGAAGATTTTACAATATCGCAAGTATTCTACTTGTGAGAGTTTTTTGATAAAATTTGTTTCAAATTTTAAATTTTCATTTTTATATTTTATAAATTAATGTAAATTAATATTTTGAATAATACGTTTAATTCAATTCATTTTGGTAAATATTTGAATGCATTTTTGAAATTTTCTTGTCTCTAAAATATGAATTTTTTCATCTATAAATTTTTTAAAAATTTAAAGTTTCAAAATTTTGCACATATTTCAATAAAATATTATGGATATAATTTTTTTAAAGTTCAATTCATTTTAATTAAACATAATTTCATATGAAAGGGTTTTTACTCAAAATTTTTATGAGTTTGGAATTTTAATTAGTCTTTTCTCTTTGCATATTCTCTGTTTTTTCAATATTTTCATCATTTTAGTGACCACTCTCTGTTACCATGACCCTTCTAAGATTCTTATGCATTATTGCTGTCACGTTTGCGGTAGTCTTAGGATGCTAATGTTTTCTTGATGCCTTGATGTTGCATGCTAGGCCAAATATGTTATCTTTCATTTTGTCATCAAAACAGCCCCTTTATTCATGCATTTTTACCATGTTTCATCTATTTTCATATGTTTAACATATGCTTGAATATTTTCCATATCATGCATTGAGTATGTTCCTGCACTTTCTTGCATATTAAGGATCTTATGGTGTAAAAATGTTGTCTTGACAACTCTTGCATGCTTTTCGTCACTTAAATATGTTCATGTCACTTCCATGCATCTTATTGGCCATCTCTTTGCATTTTTGTTAGCTTTTCCATGTCAAAATGTCACCTTTGTGTGTTTGCATGTGTAATACTTGTTTATCTTTGTGCATGTTGTATTTTATTCATGATTTGTTTGTCAAAATGCATGTTTGTTACCAAAAAAAAAAAAAGATTTTTCAAAAGACCCTAATTTAAGTCTATGCTACCTTCAAATAATGGGGATTAGCATAAGTTTAATGTTTCGATTAAATTGGTCTTCCAATCTTGGGATAAATTAAACCTTCCAAGTCTGGATTCGTGAAAATAAAATAGCTTTTTTTTTTGTTAAAGCATTAAGCCTTAATCTTGAGTCCACTACCCTCTTTAGTGATATGGTTAATGGGTTGTTTCATTATCCCAAATTATTTCGGGATTATGAAATGAACTCGTGATGCCCATGTTACTTATTCCTTTCTATCACAGATGTTCAAACATCCTAGACTCGAGTCCATCCTTGAAGAAACCTAAAAATATCGAATAGCTCTCTGTTTTGTTCTGGCAGTATTACAGTCTGAGTTTGGAAAATCATATTTGAATCACAAAATATTCTCCTTCATTTTTTTGATTTTTTTTCCCTTGAAGGGCATCGAAGTACCTTTCTAACGATGTCTTTTGTGCCTTTAGATCATTCTAGATGAAGGAAATATGATTTCTTGAACCGTAGCTATTTAGAACCCCTAGAATTAGCGAATAGTTTTATATTTGGTCATTTTAGCCCACCAAACAATTTTTTAAAAGTTATTGAATATTTTCCCAGAAATTTCATATAATTCCCTTTTTGAAAAGGTATGTTAAGAATTTAACGATTCTGGAATAAGCCCAAAATGATTTTTCAAAGTTCGATGGGTCTTTTCAGTGCAAACACTGCTAGTGTCTTGATAAACCTAATTTCAAAAATTAATTCTGCTAAAAAGTGATTTTGTAAGATTTTTGGAATATTTTTACATTTAAACATTATCGAGTCATCTTTCCAATTCACCCCTTAAAGCTTTCAGATGAACCCAAAATAAATTCAAGAAAAGAGATGACACGTGCTATCCCATATTTTTAACCCAATTTCTGAATCTCCTTTATGAAGACATTCAAATGTCTCATAATGCATCCGATTGGTTCCCCTACAACACAAGCCCTTTAGACTTGGATCAAGGCTTAAGACAAAATTATATTTTCTACAAATCTTCGGTTTTTTATTTTTAAAATCCATTTTTTTCAAAAAAAAACTTCTTTTAAAACATCGAAATTTTCATCTTTGGGGATACTCCAACCCCACTATTCAACGAGGGGATACTCTAACTTCATTTTTCACTAAAAAAACTTGAATTTTCTTTCTTGGATTTATTCGAGATTCCTACTTATTTTCTTAAATCATTAAAAATTTTCATCTTTGGGATACTCTAACCTTATTACTTCGAGGGGATATTTCAACCCCATTTTGCATTTAAAAACTTGAAATTTTCTCTTCATTCCTAATTATTTTCATAACTTTATCTTTAGGGATACTCTAACCCTACCTCTCAAAGGGATTCTCCAACCCTACTTTTACCTCAAAAAATCCAAAAATTTCACTCTTTCGAATGCCTAGATTATTTTTATTAAAATCTTTTTTGTCTTGCAAACTACCGTCAAATTCAAATCCATCTCTAAATTGTCATCCTTGTTATTTTTCAATAATCGAAGACAATTATGAGATACATTCCAATCATCCCTCCTTCCTATGTTTTTTTGTTTGTGATTGTTTGTTTATGATATTATTACATTCTTTTCATCTTACTAACGCATTTCCTTTTTTATAGTGATTATTATGCGCTCATATTTAAAATTTATTTTCAAAGAATTTTACAAGGCAATGTTTTGTGTTGGCATTTCTCTAGTGCCTAATATAGAATATCTAAATTTTCAAATTTACTCTGAAAACTATTTTCATAAAAATCCCTATGCTCTTCACACCTCCACAGGAGTTAGGTGATATAAATTATCTTTCAAAACTTGGATTTACATTTTCCATAAAAGTTCATACATTAAAAGGGATTATATCTAAATAATGACCAAATGGAACCAATTAAGCTAAAATCGAAGCGAGACATAGTTAACAAGTACCATTTTGGGCATTGTGGGGGTGCTAATCCTTCCTTGTGCTTAACCAACTCCCAACTTAACCAATAAATCTCTAAACATTAGAGACTTTGAAATTGATGTTTTGAGTTTTGTAATTCAAAATATTGTTTTCAATAGGCATCCAATTCTACCTAGCTCGAAATGATCGGTGGCGACTTCATGTTTATGGCCATTTCATGATGGCCATCCTAGACTAGTTGGATGAGTGATTCACCCGATGGTCTCTCTTCCTTTAATATTACTATGCCAAATCCAAATCCCTATCATGGGATAACTCAAAGGCTCAACCACCACCCCTATTGTACATTTTTTAAGTCGCGTGTGCTAAGCCTTTTGGATCATCCAAAGTTTTAAGGCAGGCATGTAGCAAAAGCTTTGCGACTCCGATGGGGAATAGATTAGAGAGTTAAACCTACAACTAGCTATATCTTGTTCGAATTTTGGCTTTTTTGAATTCCCTTATTATTTGGTTATAATCTTCTTTCATCTTTATCCACTAACTTTTTATCTTTTATGGTTTTTGCCCTATGATTATCAGGGACTATTTCATTCCTGAATAAATATCGACTTGAACAAGTATGGTAATATGAAAGTAAAACAAAAGGTTTGATTATTTCCCCAACACACACTGTGCACATGCACTTGCACTAGATTCCCACCAAACATCATGGTGAGGTTAGTATCCTAGTTATTAGGAGGAAGTGAGCCATCCACCTTCATGAGTAACCCTCTGCATAGGCATGGCAAGACCTTTCAAGATGTTGATTACCTAGGCCTCTTGTAAGTAGTCCTCTATATTTGCTTAGGGAAATACATCCACCGAATCGAACCTATTCCACCAAACCTATAATGGGCCTAGGATTAAGGTGCCTTAACTTTCTTAACCGGATGAAGGAGCAATTCAGATATTGAACTAGTAGTCAACTTAAACCCATATAGTGAACCCTATAAGCTAAACCATGTCAAACCTTATCGTATTGCTACTAGAATAGCCCAGAGAGTAAGATCACTTAGGGAAACACTTTTTATCTTTACTCCTATATAACATGGTTACGTGTGCGATGATGGGTGAACATTGTTGCCCACATTTGTCATTTTTATTTCCATGATCATCTTTTTAGGATATGCCATTACATTTAATGGCAAATCTTCTTTAATAGGTGGGTAATGACAAGCGAATGCATTACCTACAATGCTTGAAAAAAAAGATATATTTGACAAAAACAAGCCATCATGTTGTCCGAATGATGGCTTAACATGTACTCACCATAGATGTTGACAAGCAAACGTCACCACTTAATTGGTCAGTCTTGTCCTTATGAGGTATCATATCACTTTACTAAAGGCAATTTTAACCTAAACATGCCATTAGGCTATCCGTTTGTTGTCAATTGTCATGTTTGCTCCTAGGAATCATATTGCCTATGATCAAGGCAATTTTTGTGATTTATTTTTGTTGCTTCTCTTCTTTATGCAATATTCTCTAACCCTGTACTACCTAATTGTTTCATGTTTGTGTCACATGCATAATTTCTTGCATCAAACATGTAGAGACAATTGACATGGGGCAATGGTGAACAAACACCGTAATGCCCAAAGGATCTTTGCCCTATCAACGTCATATTTCCTTGACAAGTTTTGGGGCATGACTCGTCCATTTGTATAGATTCCTTCCCCACATAGGCCATTCTACCATGGTTGGTGCCATAGGGATGCAACATGGTGTATTTTATACATTCTATCTACCACTACCAATACTGTTTGCAATCCTAAAGAAAGATTTCCATGATAACATTTTCATGCTCATGACATCTTTTCATACCTTACATTAACATCCTCATTGCACTCATTTGCATACATGCATGCATACTTCCATGCCTAATTCATGAATTTGAGGGTGTAAAGTGGTGGCTTGCATGAGTACCAGAACTTTTTTAAAAGAAACTTCATTGTTCCTTGAGAGTTATCAAAGGAAGATTGACATTGTTAACCATAGAAGATAAGTACTCGGCTAGAATTGAAAGATTGAACCTCATGCACAAAGAAGATCAAGAGTGCATGCTTTGTAAAAATGAAGAACTATAAGCCCAGATAGCTGTGTCAATGAAGATGGTATCGCCTTCATAGAAGAAAAAAGGGCAAGTACTAAGTCTTCCCCAGCTCATCCATCATTGCTGGATCTAAATGACCCTATGGTGCAAGAGGAAACTAAAGGTGTCCAATGAATCTACAAAAGACCTCAGCAAATACCAATAACTAGAAGAAAGACTCAGTGCAATAAAAAAGAATGACAAATTCAAAATCATGATGCCAAATCTCTAGGCCTGGTTTCCAACCACATCATTCCACCCGAGTTTAATGTACCCAAGTTGAAGAAGTATAATGGGACCATAAGTCTAACTGCCTTCATCTAGATGTATTATTGAAAGATAGTTGGGTATAAAGGGAATAAGAAACTTCTAATTCACTACTTCTAAGATAGTATAACTGTGGTAGTAGCTCAGTGGTACTATAAGCTGGAAATAACTAAAATCCAAACATGGGTTAATCTTGTTGGAGCCTTCTTGGACAAGTACAAGCACGCTTCTGATTGGGTAACCAATAGGTTATTTTTGAGAAACATGAAGAAAAAAC
>JBBYHL010145608.1:0-31223 GCA_038381835.1 Adansonia madagascariensis | reverse complement strand
CATTTAAACACTTAGAAATATTTTTAATTTGCTCCAAATCAGTTTTAATTCAACCTATTTTATTTAATATCCCCAAGTTACTCATTAAAAAGCTTATTAAACAAAACCAAACTTTGATTCACTTATTGATTAAGTGAATCAAAGCTTGCCTTTAGGGGACCTTTTAAGAAACAAGGTTTTTGCACTACCTAAATATCCTAACATGCATTATATCAGACACATAAAGTACTAACCCGTGGTTCTGACAACAAATCATCCATAAAACATATTATATTCACAAAATTCAACTTTAGCCGAATTTAGTACTCATCTAATCATCATTTTCTCATCAAATTCTCATCAATTAATAATCAAACACAAGAAAACAAGCTTAGATTCGATTCAATCAACATATTTAACAATCAAAACATGCTTTCAGTCATTTAAGCTCAACAATCAAACAAATAAGCTTCTAAATTCATTCAATAAAGAATCATTTTCAACTTATCCAAGTTTAATTCATTTTAATTCATCTAAATTTCATCAATTAACCATTACTTATGCAAAGCCCAAGCAATTACACTAAGAAACCACCATGACTGAACCCAGTAAAGGATTTCTTTCCTTGTTTGAATGGTTTTCAAAATTCAAGAAGCTGTGATTTCATTATTTAGCACTAGATTCAAGTTCTATATACTTAGATTTTTGCTCAAACTAGCTCAAGTTAGCAAGATCATTTAAAATTAAATTAATTAAGCACATGATTAAGCTTAACTAAGCTAGATAAACCAAGCTTTTTTCCTCTTTTCATGTTCGAACACTATATTGAACTAGAGAATCATGATTTCAATCATCTAAACTTTAAGATTTTAGCTCAATATCTTTAAATCAATTAAACACAAGATTAAGCTTAACTAAGGTAGATGAACCACGCTAGATGAACCAAGCTTTTTTCCTTTTTTCATGTATGAACACTATATTGAACTAGAGAATCATGATTTTAATCATCTAAACTTTAAGATTTTACCTTAATATCTTCAAATCCTAGCTCAATTAAACTTAAATCATTAAAATGCTCTGAAATTAGGTTGGCCAAAACCTAGATCTAGAGAGACTGCCTTAGTCGAACAATATACCAAGCCTATTAATTTGGATTAAAGCTAGCTTTCATCAATTAATCATAAAATCAAGCTTGAAATAACAAGAAATCAAGTAGATCATAGCTAAAATCAAGATCAAAGCATCATATCATCATGATTCAAAGTGGCCAAATGCTATAGAATTTGGCCAAATCATATTAAGCATGAATAAGCATGAATTGATTATTAAAATCATGAAATTGAAATAAAATTAAAGAGAAAAGTTAGAGATTATACCTACTTTAAGCTAAATCTTTCTCCTAAAGATGATGAGAGCTTGAGAGAAAATAGAATATTCTAAAAATTATAAAATTTGCTAAGTATTTAAAAATTATGAAAATGACAGCTAATTACTCCTATTTATAAGCCTTAAAGTTTGTGATTTAAGCTTTAATCACTCTAGAATAATTTTAGCTTAGTCACTAACCTCCTGACTTAGGGGAAATTACATTAGTGTCATTAATGAATAGATGAAAAAATTAGCACATTATGGATATGTTAGAATTTGGCCAAAGCTTTATTCTATGTATAACTTTTTTTCCCATTCAGTTGACCATGATTTTTCTACATAAAAGTGCAATTGAATGTTCCATCCTGTATTAAAAATGTGTCCTAATGACTTTCTAAAAAAAATCTAAAAGTTTCTATTCGAACCTTTTGGATGAAGCCCTCAAAAAACTCCCGGTACTATAAATTCCTGAGATCCCTTTTATGACCTGGTCCTAATTATACTTTCTTGACATAAAATCTATGTTCAATTTCATTTTGGTTTAATCTATTTTGAAATCTAAGTTATAGAAGTCTTCTAATTTCAAAAAACCAACTCTAAGCTAAAAAGTTGACTTTTATAGTTGACTTTTGCCACTCTATTGACTTTTGATTTAAACTTCTAAAACAATTTTTTTTTCATCTAAGTATTATCAATAACCACTCTAATCACTTTAAGAGATATATTCCTATTAACTTTTGCCATTCTCATATTTTTGGGACTTGGGTTCCTGTTTTATGAATTTGATAGTAACTCCCTAAACTAGATAATTGAGCCCAAATGCCTTATTATGTTAAACTAAGCTCCTTGGAACAAATTGGAACCTCAATTAGATCTTTCTATTATCTATAACTTATCTGAAAGTATCTAAACCTAGAAAATTCCATCTAACTCCTAAAACTTAAAAAAAAAAAAGTTAATTAGGGGCCTAGACAAAATAGGGTGTGTATAGTCAACTGTAGGCAAACTTAATAGTAAAAAGTTAACCAAATTGCTTAGAGTCTGATTTTTAAATTAAAAGAGTTGTAAAACTTAGACTTAAAAATCGGTTGCACTGACATGAAATTAAAGAGGGACTTTAGCTTAAGAAAGTGCAAATCGAGGTTGGATTGTGAAAAGATCTTAGAAATTAAGGTGCCAAGAATTTCCAAGAGCTTAATGCGTGATGTTTAGTATAAAAAATTCTAAATTTTTTGAAAGAAAGTCATTAGGTGATAATTTTACTCTGGAAAAGAACATTCAATTGAATTTTTATGAGAATACATCATGATCAATTGATGAAATAAAAATTGTACACGATTAGGCATAAACATAGCCTTGGTCGAATTTAAGCATGTGATAAATAAGGGAATTTGCTCATTAATCATTGGAGGGATAGCTTCCACATAGTTTAGTTAATGGAAGTTTGGTGCTTAATAGCTAATCTTAAAGTTACCTATAGGGGACTTAGAGTTAGCTCATTCACCTAAGTCTATATATATTTGTGGTGGTTGTTCATATCATGTACTCACATTCATAAACATATTATTAAACTGTTAAAAAATTTTTCTCTTGAATTCTCTCTTTTCTCTTAAGGACAAAAAACTCTTGAAGGTGATTTCTCTTCATGAGTATTTTAATTTTCATCTCAATTACATGATTGTTCACTTGAATCTGCTTCTTCTTGCTTAATGATGACAACAATGTTGAATCCATCTTCTTATGATTCTGCTATTTTAGTTCTTAATGCCCTGGTGTATGGTTCATGATTTAGCTTAAGTTTATTTGATTTTGATGAGCTCTAAGCATGATTTGATAATTATTTATTGAAATTAAACGTTGACTCATGATTATTGATGAAGGCATGATATTCAAACATGTGTTCTTGCTAGATCTTGATTTTGATTGATGCATGCTTACTGAATCTTGATGATTTAAGCTAAATTGACCTAGGATCTATGCATTTAAAGGTGAATTATGTGATTTAAAATTGAAATTCTTTGTTCATGATTTAAAAATAGAATCAGCCAAGCTTGGATTATGAGGAACAATTTTGAGCCAAGGTTAGACCATTAGGGTCTTTGTTCGGCTATGATTTACGATGATGATTTAATGTGATTTTTACGATTCAAAGTTAAATCTAACTTAAATGAGCTAAAATCAGAGTTTAATTTGATGATATCATGAATTTACATGTTAGGTCTAAGCTTAATGAGTTTATATCATGTTTTAGAATGTTTATCATGTGATTGAGTTGAATTGAGCTTGATTTTCATGTTCTTTAATGGATAAATAATAAGAATTTGAGATGTAATGATTATTTAGATACACATGGCTTTGGTTGCTAGGTTCAGTTAAGGAAATTTTGTTGTTGTTTGATCTTGTTTTGTGTATTTGTTCAATGTTTGTGTTCATTAGTTTATTAAGTGTTTGATAGATTGTTTGCATAGTGCATTTAAACATAGTTTTCACTAAAAGGAATCTCCAAACTTAAGCTTTAGCTCATTTAATTAATGATTGAGTTTAGGCTTAGTTTTACTAAATTTGTTCCTTTGAGAATAACTTAGGGACATTAAATAAAGGGTTTGAATTTAAAGGTGATTTAGAGCAAAAGAAATAATATTTTCTAAGTGTTTTAACTAGTTTTCAAAGCTTAAACTTATGAAGTCCTATTGGAAGCTATTAGAGGTAGTTTGTATGTGATTAGTGTTGATGTTTAGCGTCCATTTGCTTGATGTTACAACATTCAAATGAATGGCATTTGTATGTCTCTTATTTGTTTAGATTAGCTAAGTATAAAGGAAAAAGATAAAAGTAAGTCATTTGCATGACTCTTAACCACTATCCGAGTTGTCATATCTTGAGTTCTAGGTAGACTTTAAGTGTGATTTTTGTTGTTTTCATCCCTTTAAAATACAAATAATTTCAAATTTTTAGCTAATGGACATTCACATGTCTAGAGTTTAGTCAAAAAAATTTTAGTAAGTATAGATGCACATCTGTAGTTTTAGAGTTAATGCTAATTTTGGGCACAGTCATTTTATCTATGTTTCTAGTGGTATTAATTTTTGTTATATTTTTAATGGAATCCTTATTGAATAATCTTTGAAAAGAGCTTTCAAAAGCTTGATTTCTTGCTTAGATGAGTCTAAGAGAAATTTCACAACACAAGTTATTTGATTGTTTTATTTCAACGGCTGGATGTTAGAAAAAGCTATTTCCGATGGGGATAACCATTTTTTTTATTTCCCTCATATTTTTCAATTAAAACAGGTTGAATAAGCTTTTTAGCCCTATATGGCTCGTCTTTTGTAATTCTAGACAAACCAAGAATAATATCCGCAAGGTAAGTTGTTCACATAATTTAAGCTAGTCCCAAACCAACATTCAGTTGTTCTCATGGGTACCTGATATGAGTCCTAGGATACATATTTTTCTTTTTCATTGATATGTGTTTTCTTAGATAAAAGGGGATTATGGTTGAATATATTTGAATATCTAAAATCAAAAAAAGGAAATTTAGATATATGTGACTAGTTGTACCAATTTTTTGGCATTGCGCGAGAGATCGATTCTTATGTCATAACCAATTTGGAGCCTGATTTTTGTGGATCTCTGAAGTGTACAAATTGTAAAATCAATCATTTTAAGTTTCATAACTCTGAAGTAAATGGTTAATAGGTCTCCAATTATACTTAGCTAAACAAGATTAAGGCAACTCATTAACCTAACATTCTCGAGTTTTTGATATGGGAAGCTTGAACGAGCAATCTAATGGCTGGGCCTTACAATGGTTAAAGTGTTTTTGTGTAATATATCGAGATTCATATTTGATATATTATAACACAATCATAACTTCCATAAGCCATGAATGAAGTGACTGTTGGGAGTAACTAAATGCTTCCATATTCGGTAATCAAAGATGCTACAATTAACAAGAAATATTTGCAATTATAAGTGTATCCCAAGCATCTAACTTGGATACCAATTATGCGATTCACATAGCCATTTTTAACTAATTTTCAAGTAACATTGAGAACAATTCTTGGATATTTTGACCCTTGAAAAACGTTAAAAATAGTAGCCATGTATAAGATTCAACATAATCAACCTTAGATTAGTGCCAATCAATTCCCCTTTACATCAATTGGTTCAAAACAATTTTAAACTTAGGTTCATGCTAAACCTCAAAATCACCCTTTCTTTGATCTCCTTTCTTAGGATTATTTTGTGATAGATTAAAGCATAACACTCTCTATACAAAATGACCTAATATTTCAAGTCTTGAAAACCATAAACACAAGTAGAATATTAGAACATTTCCATGTACACTTTAATGGCCATACTAAATGAAGTTTTTATTCAATTCTCGTGAACTTATTCTCTAACAAACACCTATATGCTATCCATAAGTATCTTAATACTTTGACTATATTGTATGCTCTTTATGAGCAACATGGCTTAGCATATACTAGTCTATGTATATTGTTAGTGCCTTGCCTTAACAATACATTATTCAGGAACAATAATTTGAAAACTCAGCTTTGATGTTTATTGGATCTCATAATTCTACCCTTTATAATCTAATGCAATGCCATATGAATTTCCTAGGTTCCATTTAATTATAGTTCACAATTTAAGAAAATCACAATGTTAACATAAAGGAATTCCTTGCATCACTTATAAAGATAATATATTTACATCATTGACTATGTATTTCCCATGAATCCAATTACTTTAGGGCATATGCACTTTTAGTTTAAAATGTTACCTGCAACTTAGATTCCAAATTGAATCGCTCTTTAATCTCTTCCTTCACTTTTGCTAAAAGAACAAGACAACTTTCCATTTTAGGGAAATTAAGGTAAGAGTAAGAGATGGCAAGGCTAGATTATGTTTTTGTAATATATCATGAAGTGTGACTACGTAGGGCTTTACTTAATTAAGTCTAACTGCAAGCCAACTATTGGTACAATAGCACTTAGGCTAATAGATATTATTAAACTTTTCAATTAAATTCTTAAGAAATCTTTATAAGGCTAGATTATGTTTCTATAATATATTGTGAAGGGCGACTACGTAGATTTTACTTAAATCTAACTGTAAGCCAGCTATTGGTACAATAACACTTAGGCTAATAGATATTATTGAACTTTTCAATTAAATTCTTAAAAAATCTTTATTTTTTGATTAAGCTAATTTTATTTTAATTTCTAAACAATCACTATATCTATGTGACCCACTAAGCCTCAAACACATAGAAATAAATATAAATTTATTTATTTAATAATTTATATTTATATGCCATGACTAGCATATGACAATGCATCATGCTACCCAAATATTAGAAGAGTCAAAGTGGTTTAATAAGCCTTTTAGTTTATAGGATGTCAATATAATTAGATCTTTCTAGCATATCCCCAAAAAATAAATGAACAATACAAATGTTTACTTAATACCTTAATCGTATTAGTCTTGCAGCTTCCATATTAACTCCACAAGTATTTTCTTAGTCAAGGACTTCCATTAGTTAATATAAGCCAAGAATAAGTGAAATATGTTCCCTCAATCATTGGAGATAAATCTTGCAATTCTAACTCAAATCTGAAAAACCTGAAGATCCTATCCGAACCTAAATCTGACCCAACTTGATTTTACTAGAAAAAGTCAATAACTTAGAACTAACTAAACCAAACTCAAAAATGACTCAAATTTGAAACGGCCTGAATAGTTAACCCAATAACTAATTCAGATAAACTTGAGTGTTAGACCTGATTAACCCAAACCCAAAATGACCCAAACCTAAAAATGACTTAAAAATTTAAAAACCTAAAATGATCAAACCTGAATTAGCTTGAGTTGAAACCAACCCAACCCGTCTAATTGCTAGGTCTAACTGAGGATGATGGTTCTTCTCTGGATCACTCATTCATCTTTGCATATTTCATATGTTATGCCCTGAAACGCAATATAAGTTATACCAAGAGACATAACATCATATACCTAGAATCAAAAAACATATAAAGTAACCTTTAAATAATTAAGGAATCTGTCTAATTCTTAACTCATGCTTGTATAACGATAGATTCTCAAAGAGTTCTTAAAACAACACAACTATAACTTGTATTATACAAGTCCAAACACTTAGCATATTATACAAATCCAATAATTAGGTCATATATATAGCTTCTATCCCCAATTTTACTAATTTACAACAAAAAAAAACTATTTTAAAAGAAGTTATACCTCAAATACACATGAACAACAATAAAAGCCAAACGAGATATTTATATGTCGACACAAAAACACCTCCACGAAAACCTTTCTACAGAACATCAACGCATTAAGCATTAATTTGAAAAAGATGAACTTAATGAGGTAAAAAGCTCAACAACTAATTGTAGACACCTGATTTCATTTGGGTCCCTTTATTTAATAGTCCCAAATATCCGAGATTGAGAACTTGACGACCACCTCGATCAAGAGTGATCTTTTAGAAAGACTAGACACTTTTGAAGATCTTTTCAGTTAAATTTAATGATAGAAAAAATGTTATTTTAAGCCTTAATTTTGGATATATAAAATGAATATTTAAGAGAAAAATTATTTTTTAATATTTTCTTGTCAAATTTTGAAAATCAATTTTTGTAGATGATATCACGATTAAATTTTTCATTTTTAGGAATTTTTCTAGAATTTTTGTAAAACTTGAGAAGTTGACTATCGTATATTTTTATTGGTACCTATGAGGTATATATGTCAATATACATTCTGAGCAATTAGAAATATTCAAGGAAAAATTCCTATTGGTATTTTTAATCACAAGGTATCAAGTCCGTCAATTTTGGGATCTAAATTTGAATTTTTCATAATTCCATAAGTTTTAGACTCGTAATATTTTTCTCGATAAAAATTATTCCAGATTTCATATTGTCACCTTTGCTATTTTTATAAATTAATATTTTAACTAATATATTGAATAAATTTCATTTTTATAAAATTTAAACACATTTTTAGAATTTTTATGTTTTCAAGATATGGAGTTTTTTACTTCATAAATTTTTATGCAATACTTTTCTCAGTTATAATTTTTGAAATTCTTTAAATATTATGATTTAATTCAAATTAAATCATTATTTTGAAATTTATTTTATTTTATGAGTTTTGCATTTTTTAGAATTTTTTTATTTTCAAGATATGGAGTTTTTTACTCTGTAAATGTTTTTGAAAGGATTTTTCAAGTTTGTAATTTTTAAAATTCTTCAAATATTATTGCTAAATTAATATTAAATCAGCTTTTAAAAATTTAATTTATTGTATGAGTTTTGCATTTTTTTAAAAAATAATAATTTTTATTGTTAAGGGTTTTTTCTCGTAAAAATTATGAGTTTGGACATTTTACAATTTAATCCTTCTAATTAGTTTTTATGGTATAATTTCACATATTATATAAATATCTTCCAAGTATTATCTAGAGCTTGATGATATCATTAATGACACAAGCCATAAAATGACAAATTTAATTAATTTAAATCAAATCAAATTAAAAAGTAATAATTACAAAAAAATAATTAAATAAAAAAGGAAGAAAGGAATGAAAATCAAATGAATTTTTTAGAATAGCCTAGAAGGCTTTGGCCAAGGGCTATTATTTCAGCCCTTAGCCGAAATTTCCCTTATAGATGGTGGAAGGTTTGTTTTGAAATGAGCTTTGGTCACTTGTATAAGAAAACACTAAAACAAAAACTAAAAAAAGTAAGAATTTCCTACTTTCCAAGGCTTTTTAAGGTAGATTTCTTACTAAATCTTTCATTTTTATTAATTTCACTTTTAATTCTTCATTTTTATGAGTCAAAATCATGTTAAAGCCCATGGATTTTCATCCATGTTGAAAGGCTAAACATGCTGGCAATGAACAGTTTTTTATATATTTGTTGTTATATTTTTTTTTTTTAGTTAAAGCTTGATTTTTTAAGAGATATTGTTGTTCTTGATGTGGTATTAATTTTGTTTTATATTTTTGTTTATTTTTTATTGTTTTCCTTAATATTTTCATGTTAATATGCTGATAAATATATTTTTATACTTATTTTATGATTTTATTTTTGTATTTAAGTTGGTGATATTTATTCATGGTTATTTTCATGATTTTGTGTTGGAAAAAATTGATGAAAGTTTGTTTTTCACCTTGGCTGAATTTAATAGGGAATTTTGAGGATGATTTTATGCTTATTTTTGTGATTATTTTATGTCTTTAATTATTTTATAATATTAGGAAGTATAGACACTAAATTGTAAAAAGTTTAAAAATGTTTTAGGCTATTGTTTCTTTGGCCAAATCTCCTTAACACCGTGGAAGGCGTGTTTCATGCATTTTTATACATGTTTTAGGCATTTTTCTCATTTTATGGGCCTATTTGTAATTTTACAAAGTTCCAGGACTAGTTTGTAAAAAATGGAAAATTTTATTTCAAGGCCAAGGGTGTTTGGCCGAATCATCATGATAATATTTGCCATGTTTTACATGTTGGTTTTCATATGTTTGATAATGTTTTATGGTTTTTTTTTTGTAGGACCAAATTTAAAAATTAGAAAATTTAAGGATTGGTTTGCAAAAAGTGGAAAATTTTATTTCCAGGCTAGGGGTGTTTGGCCGAATCATCATGAGAATATTTACCATGTTTTACATGTTGATCTTCATATTTTGACGATGTTTTATGGTGTTTTTCACGTAGGGATCAAATTACAAAATTCTAAAAGTTTAGGGACAATATAGCAAATCTTTGCATTTTAGGGGAAAATAGTCTTTTTTGCATGTTAAAACATTTCTAACATTCCTCTTGTCTTCCAAAAGGTTGTAAAAGTTATTAAAACTTTTTATATCCTTTTTTCGTTACGGAATGAAATGTAATTTTTGAAAGTTTAAGGGGTTTAATTGTAATTTTTGCATTTTAAATGAATTTTTGCATTTTAAGTAAATTTTAATGTTTTAATTTCCAGAGTTAGGGTGAAATAATTATTTCTTATCATATTAGTGTCCATCAAGGTATCGGGATGCTTTCATGTCGAAGGTATACCCTAGAGGCATTTTGATAATTTTCTTAAAATCAAGTTCGATATAGTTACCAGGATGCTTTTATGCCAAAGGTATATTTTAAGATAGGTTCACCGCTTCATAACTATTTTTGAGCCTTTAGGATTACCGAGATACTTTCACGTCGAATGTATACTCTAGAGGTATTTTGGTAATTTTTTAGAATTGAGTCTGATATTGTCACCAAGAGGCTTTTATACCAAAGATTTATATTTAGGATAGGTTTTCCCTTTCATACCTATTTTTGAGTGCTTAGGATTTACAAGGATAATTTCACATCGAAGGTATACCATAAGGTTACTGTATTTTAGTAATTTTTAGAGTCGAGTCTGATATAGTCATTGGGATGCTTTTATGCCAAAGGATGTATATTTACGATAAGTTCACTCTTTTATAACTATTTTCGAGTCCTTTATGGTTACCGGAATACTTTCATGTCAAAGGTATAACCAAAGGCATTTTTGTAATTTTACGTTAGAATCAAGTTCTATTTGAATATTGACGTACTTTCATGTCAAAAGTATATATTAGGGATAGGTTCGTCATATTAGACCATTTTCTAGTCTTAGTATACATTATTAATATTTTTAATAAAATCATATATTTTTAAAAATTAAGGCAACGTATCCATTTTAAAATACTAAGTAAAATTTCTCCCAGTATATGAAAGTGATTTTATGAATTATTTTAATAATGAGATATCCTTTTCAAAGAGAAAGTTGGGATTTTTCAATTTTCATAAAAATAAAACTTTTTTTGCAATCCATCGATTTTCTAGCGAAGTACAAAAGATATCTTGATTTTTAAAACCTTTTGTATTCCAAGAGCCTTTCAGCCGAGTATAAAAGAGAATGATATAAACTTGCAATTCTTTTGGTTCTCTGAGAGAAAGTAAAAAATATTTTGATTTTCAAAAATATTAAAAACTCAACTTTCTCGAAACAATAAATTTTTTTAACAAAATATTATATATGGGAATTATAATTAAATATTAAATACTCAAACGAAATAAAAATCAAAATTTAGATTAACACATGATTAATAAGGTATTGATTTTCGAGAATCACGAGAGGGTCGATCCTTAATCATGATAGTAACCGACTCCTAAACCCTTTCATGTGATATCTCGTATCAACATGGACCTCAGGTTTTGTTTTTATGTGTTTCATAGCCCACAAAACATAAACTCCGATAAGTGATCAATCTTACATAATAAATAGAATAGTGATGACTCCAAATAAATAGTCATTTTGTAATAACTATTTAAGGCTAAGTCTAATAAGCGATTAATCTCTACAACCCAATCCCTATACATGAAAAATAAAGAGTAAAAAAATAATAATGACCTAGGCCCCTAAAAATAATAAAAAATAATGGTATATAGATCCGAGCCATGTTGCAATAGCTTGGTGACTCTATTAGGGACAGGTAGAAAGTCAAGCCTAAAATTAATTATGTATTAAATAAATTTTGATTAATTGTTTCAATCAATATTTAATTATAATTTTTAATATTTCTAAAAATTTTCTTTTATTTTTGCACTAATCCATTTTTGTGTTTCCTTTGTTTTTTGGGGATCTCAGATAGGGGTTTTATTTTAATGATATGTCACAAGAAAGGTTTGTTTATCTCTTCGCATGTATGTAGTAGTTTCTCTTTCAGATTTTTGGAAAGGGAATAAATACCTAACATTTTACATGGAAATGATGTAGCTCTGCCTTCTGAGGTGTTAGCCTTTATCTAGGCTAATGAAAAGCCTATTAGGTATAAATTCCTATGTCTTAACCTCATTGCAAGCATGGAAGATACTCTCACTCAAATTGAACCCTTTTTGATATAAACCTGTGATGGGTAAGGATAAGATACCTCGTTATTGGGCTTGGGCAGTCATTCGAGAATTGATTTAGAGGCGTAACCTAAATTCATATAGTGAGCTTTATTGGCCTTCCAATTAAAACCATGCCCGATTTTAGACGTTACCTAAAATTAAGGACACGTAAATTGATAAATATATTTTTCTCTCTCTTTCTCTTTTCTTTTCATTTGATTATTTGTGTTTATTTAGATAATGCATTGTTGTGTTAATTCTCCTTGTTAAATTTTATTACTTTTTGGATTTATTATTTCTTATGTATACTAACTTATTTATTTCTTTTCTTTTCTTGGTACTTTTTTCATTTGCATATAGGGATGCTTGCTTTAGACTTGACTTTTAGCTAAGTTAAATTTTCATTAGATTTCATAGCTGAACGAGTACATGCGATGGTTATTTCCAACGCATTCAAAGAGGTTCGTAACAATTCAGAGTTTAATTAAAGGGAACATAGTGATTGTATACCGAAGGATTTTGCGTTAGAATTATCGAAAATCACACATTAGATCTCTATCAAAACAATTTATCAGAATTGGTCAAGATACGGGACAGTTGGAAAACACAAAATGGACTCAGTTCAAAGAAAAATATGGACAGATTGCCCTCTAATTAAAATACAAATGGATGAACAACTGGTCTAAGCTCTGATAAAATTCTGAGATCCCTCATATTGATGCTTCTCATTTGATCAACATGATATGACTTCAATTATAGAAGAAATTACATCTTTACTTGGGTTGGGTACTTTGGAGATAAGACCCATTTATTGCAAGGAACATAACGCAGCAAGCTTTCAGAAGAAGTTGAGGCAAATTCTTAACTAAAATTTCAAATTAACCTTTCAACGTATTGAGCAAAAAGGGAACGCTAGTGTTACTCATGGTAATTTTTAAGAGAATATATCAAACTACTTTCAGACAGGGAAAAAGCTCTCGACGCATTTGCTTTAGCTATATATGGCTTAATGTTCTTTCTAAGAATACTCGAACATGTCAAAGCAGCAGTGGTAGGTATTTTTGCCTAACTGCAAAGAAATATGCATCAAGTCCTCGCCATTTTAGCTAAAATAATTTGAGCACTCAATGCATGTTGAAAAATAGGTCGGGCCAGATTTTTTAGGAGTGCATTGTAACTATATATTTAGGCCTGAAGTCATATTTTAAGGAGAAGGTGCAGAAAAGGTCAAGCCCTATTTCTCACATTGTGTTCCCTTTCAAGAATTCATCAAGAAAAATGGCCTAAGTCATTAATTGAAAACCAATGGGTTAAGACATTAAAGAATTTGGCCCATAATGATATGGCATGGAAAGCCCTTTGGTTTTCACCAAAACTTTTTTTGTATCGATGTAGTCATTTATTTTTTGTGCCTTTGCTTGATCTATATGGTATTGTGGGATACACACCACTTTTGGTTTGACGATAGTATAAGTCTTGACAATTCATCCCTCTGACTTTTAGTTTAGATAGCATGGATTCAGAGTATGATGGTGAAGGTTATAAAAATGTGCTTCAGCTGACTGCCTTATAATAAAGGGAAATATATAAGTCATGGTTACAT
Organism: Adansonia madagascariensis; assembly: GCA_038381835.1. NCBI lineage: Eukaryota > Viridiplantae > Streptophyta > Magnoliopsida > Malvales > Malvaceae > Adansonia > Adansonia madagascariensis. The sequence continues at coordinate 17,333 of JBBYHL010145608.1, read as the reverse complement.
GTTTATAGAAACTAGACTACTTTTGGATATGATGCTTAAAAGAGTATCTAGGGTGCAATTTGATTATCCTGAGTATAGATGGAGTCAATCCTTGGGTATATATCTAACCAAAGCCCCCTATGCCTTTTGAAGTTAATTTGATCAAACAAGAAGAGCGAGAGACCAAAAAAGATTGGTTGCTAAAAATCTAGCTCTTTAGGAATAAGTTATGCATCTAAAGATGGAAATGGAGGCTAAAGAGAAAGAGGCCTAAAAGATGGAAAAGGAATATAATTTGATGAGGCAAGACTAGGTTGTGCAAAATAAGAAGGTGAAGCTTGCCTGCATATCTAGGAGCATAAGTGGGGCCTCTAGTAGGATGACTGAAGAAATACATAAGCTTCGTGAAGAGTTAGAAGTATGAAAAATTAAGCCTTTAAAAGGAGAAGCTAAGGCATCCATCTTTGAACTGGAGCGCAAGGCATACAGTGACACTCGTATTCAGCTGAGGAGAGCTATAGAAAAAAATGAATGACTCAGGGCCAGCTTTGTTGAAGAACGAGAAAGAACATCTCAATTGCTTCAGAAGAGGGAAATTCTTGCAATGACTATTGAAGAAATAAGACAAGTACTACATTAGTAAGAGCATGACGTAGATGCTTAGGTTCAAGCCTATCAAGAAATGAATGTATATTGGAATGATAAATTATGGCAGGCTGAGAATAAAATGAAAGATTGATGGTTAATTTTCTTGGTTGATAGTTCTACATTGACCATCTCATGAAATTGATTCACTCAGCTAAGCAAGAAAGAAGGTGGAAGAAATCTAAGTCCTAAAGAGTCAGGTTAACCTAGTTGGAAAGTATAGGCTTATTGTACTTAAATTTTTAGAATAAGCTTAACGACAGCATGACCAATTTAGAACTTTCCTCTGATGTAACCCATATATAATTAACAATGTGTAATTTGTTAAAAAATTAATGAAAATTTATGAGTTTGAAAGTAAATGTTCATAAAATCGCATTCATACGTTCATACCATACATACATTCGTCATACATATATACATACATATTCATACATTTATTAATAAATACAAGCTTAACTTAATAAAATTTAGAATTTTCCTTTTAGAGGTTTCAATATTACTAATTCAGAGAAAGCCACTAAACAACCACCCACTCATCGCTATTATACTTAATCTAGAGCTAGAAAAATGGTTGAAAACCAATTAGCATGATTAGAAAGATTAAAAGAAGGTCAGTGTAGTCTTAAGAGGTTGTGATTAAAGGACAAAAAGAATTACAAGCCTAAAGAGTTATTTGTGGCAAGAAAGTTAACTCGGTAGTAATTGAAAGGTGCTACTGGCATTCCTGCTAGGATATTCAGGGGGTTCACCCTAAAACACTACTAGCAAATGCTCAAGAAACCCAAACGCCAAACATGCAAAATGTACAACAAAATGTTCCTAGTGCTACACAACCCTTAGTCATTATTATCAATCCCGATACTCTGTTGCAATAGGTAGATGCAAGAGCCATAACCACACAATAAGGATCAATAACCCTTGCTCCTGATGAAAAAGAAACACATAAGTAGAAAGGTAAAACTAAAGTAAAAATTAAAAAAAAAGTATAGCTTCTTGAAAGAAGACTTAAAGTTATAGAAAATGATGAGCTCTATACCAGTGTGGATGTTGAATACCTTAATTTAATACTAAATTTGGTCTTCCCTCTAAAATTCAAGATGTTAAAATTCGAGAAATACAAAGGCACGATTTCCCATAAGCCCACATTAGGATGTTTATTTGGAAGATGGCCGGATATTTTCATGATGACAAGATTCTTATCCATTACTTTTAAGAAAGCTTGAAGGGTTTAGTATTAAAATAGTATAATAGTTTAGCTCATAATCAAATTCAATGTTGGTCTAATCTAGCCAATGAGTTTTTGCAACAATATAAACACATAGCTGGTTGGTACCTGATAGACGAACTCTTTAGAATATGGAAAAAGAACCACAAAATCCTTCAAAGAATGTGCCTAAAGATTGAGAGGTGTGGCTTATCAAGTGCAACCTCCATTAACTGAGAAGGAAATAACCATGTTGTTTATAAGTACCTTACATCCTTCCTACTATGATAAACTAGTAAAGAATGCAACTAAGAATTTCTCTGACCTCGTCATTTCTAGGGAAATGATTAAAACTGCTATAAAGGTTAGGAAGGCTATGACCAATGAATCTTCTACTATAAAGAAGGCTGGACCCGACAGAAAGAAGGAAGAAACTTCATCTGTCAATTATGCCAGCCAACCATTCTATCAAGAATCTCATCTTTCATATTGGGGCCAAGGATAATCATCCTAAAACACCTATTCTTTCAATCCAACAAAGACATATCATGCTATCAAGGATGATGAGAGCATGTTGTGTTCTATGGAAGAATGAAAAAAAGCTTAACCCATGCCATCCAATCGAGCCCTAAACATTAACCTCAATCCACACTCAAGAATGCTCATATATAATAAACACCCATCTTAGTCTTAGCCTATGTATATAGTAGTTCTAAGCAACCATAAGTAAGCTGATTTCACACATCATATAATCAAAAAAGGTCAAAATTTATGTAATTTAGGAAATGGGACAAAATAAAACCATCTTGCAATTAAATAGGACTTTTTTCGTTTGAAAAAAACTTTCACATGCCTTATGTTAACAAAGTGAGAGCCAAATCTTTCCTTTGATGAAAGCATGAGGTGAACTGCAGTACTTTTTTTATTTTTCTCTATGCAACTAAAAAAAGTTTTATTGATATATTGGTAGTCGGTTGTATCTTAATTCAACGAGAAATACTAGCTAATGGAAGTACTTACCTAGTCCACCGAGCTTCTGTGTTATATATCCTCTTTGTATTTATGCCAGAGATGCTGCCAGTGTTATTGCCTTTGGCTTATGCAGATAAAAATGATGAATAGGATTATAGCACTCCAGTCGCTGCTAATGCAAAAGATGCCATCGAAAAGAATGGAATGCTACTTTGCTTTGCTAGATGCATCGGATACCGTATAATAAGTGAGTTTTTACCCTCATATTCAAATATGTGGCCACAAAATGCTATCTTGCTTTACTGTTATGTAGCAATAGAAGCCCACGCATCTGCTTCGGTTAACATTATAATCTACCATCCCAAATCCTCTTCAAAACCAAACAAGACTCAATATTAATTAACCAACCCAATGAACCAACCAGCCAAGAGCTCACTACGAGCCTTTACGTTATTCTTATAAAGAAATATTTGATAAATTTTTGGAGGCTCGATTAGTAGCTTTGCTTTTAACTAAACCATATGAGGCAACTTTCCAAGTTGGTATGACCCTAATGCTTATTATGAATATCACACAATAACACATGATTCAATTAAGATTGCCCTATTTTTAAGAGAAAGGTCCAAAGTCTTCTGGAAAATGATTTTTTTAAATTTGACAATACCCCAAGACCCAATGTTGCAGAAATCCTCTACTAAATCATCCTAAACCTAAAGTCAATGCCCTAATCGCTAAGGAAAAACGATCACTAAAAAAAGATGTTAGAGGGGTCAAGACTTCAATGGAAAAAATTTAGGCAATTTTGACTGAAGGTTGAATCCTTAGTTAGAATCATAAATATATTGATCGCCAATCAAATTCCAGCCTAAAATTTTGCAACTTTCATGCCACCCATGGGTATAACTTATAGAATTGTTCAGATTTTTTAACCTTAATTCAAAAAATATGGATAGAGGAGAAATTAGGGTAAATTTCTTACCAAATCTTTCATTTTTTTAATTTCACTCTTGATTTTCATTTTTGTGAGTCAAATCATGTTAAAGCTCATGAATTTTCACGCATGTTGAAAGGCTAAACATGTTGACAATGGACAATTTTCTATATATTTGTTGTTGTACTTTTTTAGTTAAAGCTTGATTTTTTTAATGAAATATTATTGTTCCTGATGTGGTATTAATTTTGTCATATATTTTTATTTATATTTGTATTGTTTTCCTTAATATTTTCATGTTAATATGTTGATAAATATATTTGTATACTTATTTTTTATGATTTTATTTTTGTATTTAAGTTTGATGATATTTCTAGGGTTATTTTCATGATTTTTGCTGGAGAATATTGATGAAAGTTTGTTTTTCACCTTGGCTGAATTTAATAGGGAATCTTATTATGTTTTTATGCTAATTTTTTGTGATGTTTTTATGTTTTTTTCATTATTTTGCAATATTAGGAAATATAGGGACTAAATTGTAAAGAGTTCAAAATTCTTTTAGGCTATTCTTTCTTTGGCCAAAACTCCTTAGCACAATGAAAGGACTATTTAAACATGTTTTAGGCATTTTTCACATTTAGGGGACCTATTTGTAATTTAACAAAGTTTAGGAACTAGTTTGAAAAGTGAAAAAATTTTAGCTTAAGGCCAAGGGTGTTTGGCTGAATCATCATGAGAATATTTCCCATGTTTTACATGTTGATTTCCATATGTTTGATTATGTTTTGTGGTGTTTTTAATGCAGGGATCAAATTGCAAAATTAGAAAATTTAAGGACTATATAGCAAATCTCTTCATTTTAGGGGCAAAATAGTCTTTTTTGTCATGTTAAAATATTTCTAAAACTCTATCAGTCTTTCAAAGAGGTGTAGAGATTATTCAAACTTTTCATATCCTTCCGGTTTTTCTTTAAGGTACGATATGTAATTTTCAAAAGTTTAGGCTTAATTGTTAATTTTACATTTTAGGTCAATTTAATATTTTAATTTCCACATTTAGGGTGAAATAATGATTTCTTATTATATTAGTGTCAATTAGGGTAATGATATACCTTCATGTGTATTGATAATTTTTGCATTTCAAGTCTGATATAGTCATTAGAATGCTTTTATGCCAAAGGCGCATATTTAGGATAGGTTTACCCTTTCATAATTATTTTCGAATCCTTTAGATTATAGGGATACTTTTACATTGAAAGTATATCTTAGGGGCATTTTAGTAATTTTATAGAGTCGAGTTCGCTATAGTCACCGAGATGCTTTTATGCCAAATATGTATATTTAGGATAGGTTCACCTTTTCATTACTATTTTCGAGTCCTTAGGATTACTATGGTACTTTCATGTCGAAGGTATACCTTAGGGCATTTTAGTAATTTTTTTAAAATCGAGTTCGATATAGTCATCGGGATGCTTTTATACCAAATGTGTATATTTAGGATAGCTTCACCCTTTTATAACTATTTTCGAGTCCATTAGGGTTACAGGAATACTTTCATGTCGAAGGTATACCCAAAGGCATTCTCGTAATTTTGCGTTAGAACCAAGTCTTATGTGAATACTAGGATACTTTCATGTCAAAAGTATATATTAGGGATAGGTTTGTCATGTTAGGCCATTTTCAAGTCTTAGGATATTTTATTAATATTTTTAATAAAATCAGATATTTTTAAAAATTAAAGCAATGTCTCTGATTTAAAATACTACGTAAAATTTCTCTTTGTATATGAAAGGGATCTTAGGGATTATTTTAATAACTAGATATCATTTTCAAATAGAAAGTTGGGATTTTCAATTTTCATAAAAATAAAATCTTTTATATTCCATTGGTTTTCTGACAGGATATAAAAGATATATTGATTTTTAAAACCTTTCGTATTCCACCAGTGTTCTAGCGGGGTATGAAAGTGAATGATAAAAACTTTCGCGCTTTTCTGGTTCTCCAGGAAAGTACAGAAGATATTTTGATTTTTAAAAAAAAACAAAAAACATGACTTTTTCAGAATAATAAAATTTGTTTAAAAAAATATTATATATGGTAATTATAATTAAATATTAAATATTGAAACCAAATAAAAATCAAATTTTAAATTAACACATGATTAATAAGATACTAATTTCTAAGCATCACGAGAGAGTCAATCTTTACTTCTGATTGTAACTGACTCCAAACCTCTTCAGGTGTCTCTGGTATCAACGTGGACCTTGAATTTTGTTTTTATAGGTTTTGTAACCCTCAAAACATAAACTATGATAGATGACCAATCTTACCAAATAAATAGATCAGTGGCGACTCCAAATAAATGGCCATTTCGTAATGACTATTTAAAGTTAAGTCGAGTGAGTGATTCATCTCGAGAACTCAATTGTTAGACACAAAAAATAAAGAATAATAAAAAAATAATAAGGATTTGGGCCTTTGAAAATAATAAAAAAAATAAAGATCTATATATATAAGAATAAGGGGTATATCGACCATTTTAAGTTAGGTCGATTAGGATTCGTAACTGAGCCTTGTTGCAACATTAATCTAACCATAGTTAAGGAAGTAACACGCAAAATGCATAAAACAAAAGAATGAAACCAAATTTAAGGTAATTATGGCATTCTAGTGTTAGAACATCTAAAAGCATTCTGAATGATTCAATTGTTTATGTTGACAAGACAATCAAAGTTAGAAAACATAATACTTAGCCAAAACTTACTTAAATGAAATTCATAGTGTTAATAATATAGAAAATCTAAATATCGTTAAGAGTTCATATTCAATTCCTCTTCAACACAAATCAATAAAGTTTAAACTCCCATTTGTGAATCTAAACATGTCAAACTCCCATGAAGGGCATTATTCATGGCCAAAGGCTCATATACCATTCACCATATGTGTGTTAGATGAGTCCAAACTCTCGTTAATAAATCATATAGGTAAAACTACCATTGTTCAAATCTAAATGACACCTTAAATATAGGTTTCATCGATGTATGAGAAAGGTCAAAGTCAAAACTTTCTTATACAATTCATATGAATTCAAGTAGTTCAAAGAATTTCAAAATCTCATGGTTGGATCTTAGTTTCATTAAAAAAACATTAACTTTAATTAAACAGATCATAAAAAGTATGAAAACTTAAAACTTTTAATTAATATAGTATGAATGATGTTTGTAAAAAAATTTTAGAGAACACTACCATTCCAAGTGAACCAAAATTGGCAAGAATGATACTTTAAGATTCTAAAGGCTTTAAAGAACATATTTATGTTTAATCGATAGATCAGCCTAGTTAGACAAAGTTAAAACCTATGGCATATAAAACAAACCTAAGAGTATAATAATCATACTTTATAAAGTTTATAAACAAAATATTAAACTAATGATCAACCTTAGATTTATGGATTTAAAGAATTATTCTTTCTAAACATAAAATAACCAATTAAGAATAATAAAGCTTAAACTAAGAACAAGAACTAAAATCAACAAAACCTAAGGAAATAACAATAGTTAGCTACTTGCACTCAAAATAAAATACAAAAAAAAATCTTAAACCTTCAGAATTTAGCTTGCAGCTCTAAAGTTTCAAATTAACTCTAAAATGACAACAACACTAAAACTGAACTTGCTAGATTTCTTAACAGAAAGAAGGAAATTTTGCATTCTAGTTCATCAAATTGAGCTATTTAAGGGTATTCAATTACCCTCCAGCTACTTGTTTAGACATTCAGGTGAATTCTAGAAAGGATACAAGGTCATGATGTGTCAAAACCTAAAATCTAGCAGCCTTGTAAAAGAACACTAGGCCATTGTGTGTTAAAAAACTTATGCTAATTGAAATGTAGACCTCTTTGTTTTTAAGTCTTACAACTAAGCCCCTCAGTTTCTATAAGATATAAGCTACTATAAATTTTAGGTTATCACATCAAATTACTCTAGAATCATCCTACCATAAGCACCCTATATTGATACCAATTCAAATGAAATGAAAATATAATATTCTAAATACAAGATGGCATAGTGTCATAAGTCAAAGGATTATTTACACTATAAACACATCAGTGTATTTTGATAGAAACTTAAATGAAATACCAAATGGAACTCTCATAGCGAATCATGTTTAATGAACTCGTTCTTCTAACAAGACCCATGTTCTATTCCTAAATATCTCCGTACTTCAATTTATGGCATAATTATATGCATGAAACCTTAATGCTAGTCTTTGGGCGTTACAGATGCTTTGTCTTAATAATATAATTGTCTCAACATGGCCCGAATACTAATTCCGACCAGCCTAACTTAAAATGGCTGGCGTACCCCTCGTTCTTATATCTCTCTCTCTCTATATATATCATCATTTTTTTATTTTATGGGTTATATCACTACAAGTTTTTCTTATTATTCTTTCTTTATGTCTAGGGACTGAGTTGTCGAGATAAATCTTTTAATCGACTTAACCCTAAATAGTCATTTCAAAAAGCCATTTATTTTGAGTCACCACCAATCTATTTTTGTTAGGTGCGATTGGTCGCTCATCAGAGTTCACATTTTGAGGTTTACAAAACCCACAAAAACAAACTCCAAGATCTGCGAAATACTAGAGATCGCATGAAAAGGTCCGGGAGTCAGTTACAATCATAAATAAGGATCAACCTTCTCATGATGCCCAGCAATCTGTACCTTATTAATCATTTGTTAACGTAAATTTTGATTTTTATTCAATTTTAATATCTAATACTTAATTATAATTCCCATATATAATATTTTATAAAACAAATTTATTATTTCGTGTGAGAAAATCAGGTTTTAATAGTTTTGAAAATCAAAATATCTTTCACACTTTTTCGAAAAACCAAAAAAACATAAAAGTTTTTATCATTCTCTTTCATACTCTGCTGGAGAGCCAATGGAATACAAAAGGTTTTAAAAATCAAAATATATTTTGTACTCTGCTGGAAAACTGATATAATACAAAAGGTTTTATGTTTTTGAAAATAAAAAATCCTGATTTCATATTTTTAAAATGATATCTCGTTATTAAAAGAATCTATAGAACCTCTCTCATGAAATTCGACATACTATTTTAACATCAGAGACATTGCCTTAATTTTTAAAAATTTCAATTTTATTAATAACATTAATAATAATAATAATAATCTCCCTAAGACTTAACTTATATAAGATGTACTAAACTCGAATCTAAAGACCTGAATGTGGTCGATAAGATCGACATGTTCCTTAAAGTACACTTTTGACATAAAAATATCTCTGTGACCCTAAAGGATTCGATACCTTACAAGATTCTAAAATTTTATAAACAAACGAACTTTCAACGTAAAAGTATTCCGATGATCACATAGAACTTGGTTCTAATGTAAAATTACTATAATGTCCATATGGTTTACCTTTAACATAGAATTATCTCGGTAAGCCCAAAAAAATCGATAACTCTATAAAAAGATGAACCTATCCCTCTTATGCACCTTCAACATACGTATCCCAATGGCCATAAAAGATTCTATTCAAGGGTAAATTACTAAAATATCTCTAAGGTTTATCTTCGCTATATACATATCCCAATAGCCTAAAGGGCTAGATGACATAATAAACAAATAAACCCACTCCTACAGTACACCTTCAATATCTAAGTATCCCAATGATCATAAAGACTTAGTCTTATAAAAATTATTAAAATACCTCTGAGGTGTCCCTTTGACCTATAAGTGTCTTGTTAATTTAAAGGGCTTAATGACATCATAAATAAACGAACATACTTCTACTGTACACTTTCGATATTTAAGCATCTTGGTGATCATTTAGGACTCAGTTCTAATATAAATTCTTAGAATACCCTTAAGGGTTACCTTCGACATGAAGCATCCTGGTAACCTAAAGGGCTCGAAAATGATGAAATGGCATTTACACCCTCCATGGGTAATTTAGATATTAAGATTGACCTAAAATGCAAAAACTATTAATAGGCTTTTCAACTTTTTAAAATTATATTTTATACCCTAATGGAAAATCGAAAGAATATGAAAAGTTTTAATAATTTTTACAACCTTTTGGAAGACCAAAAAAATATTAGTAATATTATTAAAATGGCAAAAATATCACATTAACCCTAAATGCAAAGTTTTTCTAAATGATCCTTAAAATTTTTCTAATTTTGCAATTTAGTCCCTACAAAATAAATTCATAAATAGACATAAAATTCATCACAAAAAATCATGGAAATTATGTCAAAAATCACATAATTAAATCATCTTAGGATCTGTGGCCTTAGAATGAAAATTTTACAATTTTACAAATAAGTCCCTAAAATTTTTAAAATTGCATTTCATGGCCTAATGGAAAACCGAAAGAATCTAAAAGGTTTTAATATTTTGTATACCCCTACAAAAAACCATAGGAATGTTAGAAATATTTTAAAAATATCAAAAATATCATATTAACTGAAAATGTAAAGTTTTTCTAAATGATCTCTAAACTTTGTGAACTTTGCAATTTAGTCCCTACACAAAATAAATACATAATTAAACACCAATTCATCACAAAAAATCATGGAAATTATGTCAAAAATCATAAGAAGCATTCGACCAAGCACCTATGGCCTTGGAACAAAAATTTTCAATTTATTAAGTAAATCCTTAAACATTTTTAAATTACAAAATGACCCCAAAATGACATAAAATGCATAAAACACATTCAAATGCATTAAACTAAGCATGAAAACACTTTCAAAAATATGCACAAGCAATCAGCCAAGCATAGATGGCCATAGAAATAGTTTTGCAATTTACTCTTTAATATTTTATATTTACTAAATAAGCTAAATTAAATTAAAAACATCACAAACAGGCCCTTACATGGTTTAGCTGGCATGATACTTCAGCAAAAAATAATTTTTTTCATCACATATTTTCATAAATATTAATATACATACATGTTAGAATTTCTACCAAGCATAAATAAGCATAAAAACATAATAAATAATGATTAAATCAATATAAATCAACAAGAAAATATTGAGAAAAATTACACAAACATATATACATGAAAATAACAATTATATATATATATATCAACAAACACAACAAACATAAAAAATCTTAATGAAAATCAAACTATTTCTAATCAAAATTAACTAAAACAACAAAATTAAAAACTTTAATCATACCCATCATACTTGGTCCTTCAAGATGAATCAAAATTTATGAGCACAAGTATTCATTTGGCTCATTAGAAGGAAGAATCAAATAAGAACATGAATAAAAATTAAGAATTTTGCGAGAATTCTAGCTTGAAAAAGCTTGAAAATCTATGTATTTTAGTTTTTTTTTTTTCCAAAAACCTAAAGGCTTCAAATTGAGAAAACCATCCTCTATTTGTAGGGGATGACAGTCGGCTAAGGGTTGAAGAAATAGCCCTTGGCCAAATTGGTTCTAGAAAATTCTAGGATTTCCTTTTTATTTATTTAATATTTATTTTATTATTTATTTTTTGATATTTTTAGATTGATTTGATTTAAAGTAACTATTTTTGTCATTTTGTAGATTGCATCATGCATGACATCATTCAACTCTAAAGATATGAAAGAAAAAAAATTTAATTTGAATAAAAACAAATTATAGGTACTAAATGGTAACAAATTAAAAATTATGCATTCAAAGAGTAAATTTTTGCATAACAAATTTAATTAAAAATTTAATTAAAATAAGCTTCTTAGACATGTTAAAAAAACAAAAAAACAAAAATGGCTTTTTAGGCTTTTTGAAAATTTAATAGGCTTATCGAGCCCGTTAAAAAAATTTGTAGGTCTTAAAGTCTGTAAAATGGAAAAAAAAAACTTTGGCCCATTAAAAATTAACAAAATTTATATATAAAAAATTCAAAAATAAATTTTAGAAAAATTTTATGTGTAAGAAAAAAGCAATTAAAAATTTTAAACTTGTAAAATTTTACGAGTAAAAACCTTTTAGAAAAATTATCATTTGACAAAAAAAATGCAAAATTCATAAAATAAATTAAATTTTCAAAAACTGATTTGATAAGAATTTAATGAAAATATTTGAAGAATTTTGAAAATTATAAACTCAGGAAAATAACCTCAAAATGATTTACGAAGTAGAAAGCTCTATATATTAAAATGGAGATTTCTAAAACACAAAACAAAACTCATAAAAATAAATTGAAATTTTAAAAACTGATTTAATATGAATTTAATAATAATATTTGAAGAATTTTAAAAATTAATAACTTAGAAAAATCTTTCCAAAAAAAATTTATGGAATAGAAAACTCCATATCTTAGAAACCAAAAAATTTTAAAAATATGTTCAAATTTTTTAAAAATGAATTGTATTCAACACATTAGTCAAAATATTAATTTATGAAAATAATAAATATAAAAACTTGAAATCTATATCAATTTTTATCGGATATGATACTCGTAATACTGTGAAAAATTCAAAATTAATTAGTAAAATAAATAACTTGACATCTTGTGGTATAAAATGCTAATATGAATTTTTCTTGAATTTTTTATTTTAGAGTGCATATCTGCATAAATACCACATTGCATAAATTTTATAAAAATAAATTGTATTTAACACATTAGTCAAAATATTAATTTATGAAAATAATAAATATGAAAACTTGAAATCTATAACAATTTTTACCTGATATGATTCTCATAATATTGTGAAAAATTCAAAATTAATTAGTAAAATGGACAACTTGACATCTTGTGGTATAAAATGCTAATATAAATTTTTCTTGAATATTTTTTATTTTTCAGAGTGCATATCTACATAAATACCATGCTGGTATACGTAAAAATATACTATGATCAACTTCCTAAATTTAATGAAAAATTCTCAAAAAAATTTAAAAAATAAGAAATTTTGACCATGATAACATTTGAAAAAATAAATTTTAAAATTTCCCAAGTATAGAATTAAAAGCTAATTATTTTACTTTGATATTTGTCTTTTTTAACTGAGATTTACTCTCTATAACCTTTGAAATGGCACTAATTTTGTCATGCACACTTGCTGTTATTTAAACACAACTAAATAGATCTTGAAAATGTCCACTCCACCTGAAGAAAATTTACTCCCATTGGGACAAGTACCTAATTTTCTATCTCAGATTTTTTTTGGATAATCAAGGAATCGATCTAGACAAAATTAAATATCTACAATAATGACAAAGAATGTTTTAGAAACATGGCTTTAATACATAAAAACCTCATAATTTTAACTCTTTATAATTCCTTTGCAAATCCTTTATGTTTCATAGGCTTTATCTTTACAAATGGTTAATAATTGTTTATAATTAAACATATAGATAAGGAAATATCTCAATTATAATATAAATAAAATTTTACACGAAATGTCAAAATAATAAATTACAAGTAACTCTTGATTTACTTATAAAGCTTACGATAGCAAGCACAACCAACAATTTAGAAACATTTTTGTAGGACAATAGTAGCATTATGTGGAAAAAGCAACACCTACGCCATATCTATCTTGGATATTCTCCTATTATTACCAATTAAAAACTCCATAGCATCGATGTAAGTGGTTGAACCCAATTTTCTTACCATTACCCACCCTCCACCTTAAACCTTAATCTAGTAATATTAGACATGATTAGTCGAATATGATATGAAGAAAAAATGAAAACACTACATGACACAAATATCTAAATATTTCAAAATTTATATAATACGAATTATTAATGTATCAAAATTTATTTGGATACAAAATACCTTAAACACGATTATGATACTATAAAATACATAAATATAACACGAATGCAAGAATTATTAAAACCCTTTACAAAAGTACAATTGTACTGCTAAATTCAATGGTCAATTTGCTAAAAGTTTAATCGTATAAAGTATTATGAAAGCATGTAAAATTAATTTAATTTTATATTAATATAAGTGGATATATCCTTAGACACACACACATACACACACATATATATATATATATAGTTGTATCAGGACACTTCATGCCAACTTATAGTACCAAAATCTTAGAATTTGGTGTCTATCTTAAGTATGACTTATTTAATCAAAGATATTTGATCAATAACACTATCAAAGATCCTTAAATATTAGAGTTATCAGTCTTATAGGCATCTATATTTGTCTATTTATTTGAGTTTAAGGATTCATTTCATTGCTAATAGCAGTTAAGCATCAGTTTCTCTTGGGATAATTTATATTAACATTTTATACAAAAATTTTAAGATGTGTAATAGTTTTAATAATTTAATATTAATTGTGTTATAATATTTTTATAATTTTATTTATGTGTTGTCAGAATATTTTTTACAAATAATTTTTTAAAATATTTATTTTTATGTTTTAATATATTATGATATAATATAATTATATAATTTAACACGAATAGACAAAGGTGTCAAATTTTAGATAAATATATAAAAAATTAAATACAATTATGAGAAAAAAATGGTAAATGAATATGAACATGACCACACGTGAGATTAAATTGAAAGTTATTTGAATATTATCAATTCGATCTGACAATTTTGAGTATAACATAACATATATCACAAATATAACATGAAAAACAATCAAAACTTGACATGACATGAAAAATAACATGAACATAATATTAATATGAAAAAGTGTAAATATCTAAATTAAACAAATTACTAGAGTGTTAAAATTTATAGAAATATATAATATCTTTTATATGATTATGACATGAAGAAGTAACACAAATACAACGAAATGTAGCATAAATTTAGAAGTTATTTGAATAGTGCCAATTAGACTAAACAATTTTGAACATAACTCGATAAGATGATACAAACACAAGATAGATAAAATAATTAAATACAACACAATAAAAAAGAATACGACACGATTTCACAAATATATCAAAATTTATATGAAACGAATTATAAACGTATCAAAATTGATATAAATATATCATCCCTTGAATTTAATCATGACAAAAAAATAACACAAATATAATACAAATACACAAAAATATTACAAATAAAATTAAAAAAGAAAGGGCTGCCACATGGCAATCCATGGACTAATCCCTTGGGATTACTTTAAAATAATGTACTAGGATGTTAACTTGACTTCATCCTGGATGGTTTATTTTAATATTTTATAAAAAATTAATTTTAAAGAATAAAGAATAGTATAATAATTTATTGTTAATTTTTTATAATTTTTTATTTTTGTATTTATTGTCAGAGTAAAATTTTTATAAATAATTATTTTTAAAATATTTAATTTATATTAGTATCTTATAATATAAATATAATCATATGATCTGACAAAAATAGACACGCACTTTAAAATTTATATAAAATATTGGTAATGCATCAAAATTTGTATAAATATACAATTACTTGATATGATTATAACATGAAAAAGTAATACGAAGTTACAAACACTCACATGACGATATGTTCTACATTAAAAATTGAATAGTGTCAATTAACACAAAAATTTTGAATATAAAATGATTATATGAAACGAATACATGGGAAAATAAAAATAACATGTACACGACATGGACATATAAAGATGTCAAATTTTACATAAAACGAATTATTAACATCTCAAAATTTATATAACTATATAATATCTTAAACATAATTATGATCACATAGAAAAGTAATGCAAACATGAAAACATACGGCATGAAATTAGGAGTTTTTTGAATAGTGTCATTTAACTTAACAATTTCAAATACAATACGATAATATGATATGAACAAAAAAATAATTAAAATATGACATAACACAAAAACTAACACGATATGAATATACCAACCTATCAAAATCTATATAAAATAAATTATTAACGCGTCAAAATGAATATAAATACATATTACCTTAAATTCAATTATTACTAAAAAATGAACATGAACATGATATAAATATTTAGAAAAAATCTACAAAAAATTAAAAAAAAAAAAAAAGACAAGCTAAACAATCCCCTAGATCTTAGATTTATGGGGATTCCTTTAATTTATTTTTTCAAAAATTTTAGAGATCATTATTAGTACATTTATATCATGTTTTAATCATGTTTAAGGTATTTTATATAAAATTTGATATGCCAATAATTTATATCATAAAAATTTTGAGATATTCATGTATTCTGGTGTTTTTGTGTCAATTTTTGGACATGCTTTAATTTTTTTTGTGTAGCGTTCATGTCATCTAATTTTAGTTACAAAAATTAAAAAGTTATTTTTTATTTATTATAATAACTATAATTTGTAATTACCCATAAAATAAAAAAAAGGATACCGAGTGCCAACTTTGTATAAATTATAATAACTATAAATAGTAAATATTTTATAATTTAATTATAATAACTATAAATAGTAAATATTTTATAATTTATAATTCCTCACAAAATTGAAAAGAAAAAAAAGGAGAATGCCAAATGTTAACTTAATATGAAATTCCTTGGGGTGCTTTTAATATTATGTTTATAGATTTAAAGATTTGTGTATATAAAAATTATAAATATTACTATAATATTATAAAAGAACATATCTATTTCTTTAAAAAATTTTCATATGTGATAATGCAAGTATTTTCTACTATCATTGCTGACATAAAGATTTCATAGTAGATATGAGTAGAAGTGTTAATAGTATGGTCAATGAAAATATCTTGGGTTGGTTTTTTTTTCGTAGAAAATGTTTTTTGAAAAATAATATTTGCAATTTCAATGTTTATTTCATAAAAAATAATTTGGTCCATGAAAAATAAATTCAAATCAATGAAAAATTAACCCTTTTTTATTTTGAAAAATGTCTTTCATTTTTCAAAAGCTTATATATTTTGAAAACTGAAGCAAAACAAAAAGATTGAGCCCTAAAATATAAGTTAAAGCAATGCAAAAAAAAAAAAAACAAGAAAAGGAAAACGATCCCTCAGGTGTACGATCTATTATTTTTATATCAATCTAGATTTTTTAGAAAAATAGTTTCCAAAGGACAACAAATATTGATATTTAAAAATTCATTTTTCACAATTCAAAGCAAAAGAAGAAAAAAATATAATCATTCAAGTATAACGATCAATCCTTTTTATATCAATGTTAATTTTTTTTTAAAATGCAAATAATAAAAAATATTTTATACAAAATACTTTTTGAACGAATTTTATACAAAACATTGAAAATAAAAAAGAGCAAAATTTTAAATATTTTATGATATTTTATATAAAAAATGTTTTCAAGTTTCAAACTTAGGGCCAAAATATTTTATATAAAATATAAAATGCTCAAGAGGTTTATTTGGATTGGACGAGACATTTCAAAAAATACATCACTTATATGTAAGATTAATATTTTATATATTGGTAGGCAAAAATTTTAATTTTATAGGCGGGTTAAGAGTTTGGCTTTTTTATGTAAATAATACATATTTTTTTTATTTACTAAAATAGGCCAGAATCAGATTATTTACCGAAATAGGCCAATTTTTTAATTTAATTGAGAAATCGCCATTTCAAATGACGATTTCTCAA
>JBBYHL010145499.1:0-31225 GCA_038381835.1 Adansonia madagascariensis | reverse complement strand
CATGGAAAATATACTTTGATAGAACTTCAAATTCAGTGGGGTATGCAATTGGGGCAATTCTTATCTCACTTAATGGAAACTACTATCATTTCATTGCAAGATTGAACTTCGATTGCACCAATAATATAGCTAAATATGGAGCTTGCATCATGGGACTCTAAGCCTCCGTTGAGAAGGGTATCAGGACTCTAGAAGTATTTAAAGACTCGACCTTAGTTATTTACCAACTAAAAGGAGAATGGCAAATACACAATATTAAACTGATTCATTATAGGAAGTTGATTTCTAAACTTAGAAAAAGTTTCATAATAATGGCAAATACACAATATTAAACTGATCATTATAGGAAGTTGATTTCTAAACTGGGAAAAAAGTTTCATAATATTAGCTTTTAGCACTTACCTAGGGAAGGGAACCAAATAGCCAATGTCTTGGCCACTTTCTCATCCATGTTCAAAGTTAATCGAGAATTGGATGTTACTCCCATTCAGATGAGTTTTATACAACTCTAGCACATTGTCAAAATGTTGAGGAAGAGAAGAACGGCCTACCATGGTATCATGACATTCTCTAGTACATCAGAAATCACCAATACCTTAAATATGCTACCGTAACTGACAAGAGGACTATCTAAAGAACAACTACGAGCTTTATTTGGATGGTGAAATTTTATACAAGAAATATTGGGATCAAGTACTATTCCAGTGTATAGATGCCTCCAAAGCCAAAAGAATTCCAAGAAGTCCATGAAAGATTTTATGGTACACATGCCAATGACATTGAATGACAAAACAAGTCATGTAATCAAGTTATTATTGGTTGACTCTTGAGAAAGATTGCATCAACTATGCTCAAAAGTGCCATAAATGCCATATCTACGCAGTCAAAATCCATGTCCGCCATCACCTCTGCACATTATGATAGCCTGTGGCCTTTTTCAATGTAGGCCATGGACATGATCGGAGTAATAACCTCCAAAGCTTCTAATGGGCAACCCTTCATTTTGGTCACTATTAATTATTTCGCCAAGTGTGTAAAAGCGACTTCTTATGTTAATGTCACAAATCGATTTTGTGTAAATTTATGAAATGAGACATCATCTATAGATATGGGTTTTTCGAACAAATCATCACAGATAATGTGTGCGACTTGAAAAATAAGATGATGCAAACAGTCTATTCCCAATTCAAAATTCAACATCATAACCAAGTGCCTTACCATCAAAAAATGAATTAGGCAGTCAAAGCAGGCAACAAGAATATTAAGAAAATAGTTGAAAAAATGGTTGATATGTACAAGTGGCACAAAAAGTTATCTTTTGCACTACATGTTTATCATACAATGGTTTGAACTTTTACAGGTGCTACCTCATTTTCCCTAGTTTACGGCATGAAGGCTATTCTACATATCAAGGTCGAAATTCGTTTCACTCAGAGTGTTGATGGAATCACACCTTGAAGAAGCCAAATAGGTCAAGAACCAATATAAATAGCTTAATTTCATCGAGGAGAAAAAAATGAAGGCCATTTATCACAGGAAAATGTATCAAAAGTGCATGATAAGAGCCCATAACAAAAGGGTGTATCCCTGTCAGTTTTGAAAAGATGACCTAGTACTTAAAGAAATCCTTCAAATTCATAAAGATGTTTGAGAAAAATAGACTCCAAATTCCGAAGGGTCATACATGGTAAAGCGAGTATTTTCTAGAAGAGCCCTAAATTTAACTGAGATGGATGGGAGTGATTTGTCCAACGCTATCAATTTTGACTTTATTAAGAAATACTATGCCTAAAGGATTCCATGATGAAAACTCGAAAAGGTGTCATATTCTCTTTTTTCTTCAAATTAAAAAATAAAAAAGGGGAAGAATAGAGAGAACATCTAGGAAAACAAACTCGTTTAGGTTGAAAACTTGAAAAGTAGGCATAAGCGGCCAAACTCCCCTTAAAATTTAACTCAATCCTAATCCACTTTTTTCTGACCTAAACACCAAATCATAACCTGAACCATCTATTTTACATTAATCTACTCTACCTAATCTCACTCTTACCTACGCCCAAAAGGTGGTGTCTCCCTAACTCAGGGCAACTGTCCTGCCATGGGACAATCTGAAGCTCCTTATAAGTCAGCTAACATCAAAAGGATTGATTGTTTGAGAAAGGCCTCTGAAAGCACTTAATGGAAAATTGATGCCATCAGCATCAAGGGCTAAGTAGCCAAAAAAACTATTCTTAACTATTTTGTATCTCAAAATCTTTTATAATTTCAAAATTTGTCATAACTTGTACCTTCTTTCTTTTGAATGAAAGGCAAATACTTGATTTCTTGCAAAACCCTTTTGAAACTCCCGCATCCCATGTTGCATCATGTTTATCATTTAATTGATAATGCTTGATAAATGACCAGAATTGATAACAAGAGTTCTTAGCATTACTTTGAAAGATAGGAACTTTGTAAGAACTTTGTTTCATGTCTAAAGATCAAGAATGAACCTGAGAACCATAGTTAATCTTACCTTTAGACCTTCACATCCTGAAAATGTACTCAAAACCTTCTCCCAGTAAACCTCAGTCCAAAGGTAAAAGGCAAAAAATTTCCTTATTCACTTATCATCAAAAAAATTAGGATCCAAATGACTACTAAAGACATATTTTGAATCATAATTATAAGAGAAATCATCCATACTTGTCGGTAAACTCAATTTAATAAAGTGTCCCTAAACATTTAAGCTCAAGACATTTCCTTCATAATCACGAGCCATTCGTACCTTCTAAAACAACCTTAACATTTAAAACTTCTGGTAGTCTAGAACAAGGTTGGTGAATCCCAAGGCAAGAGATTACCCTATTAAACACATTGAAAAGCAAACGATTGAATAGGCCAAAATTAATCATCAGATTAGGCTTTTAAAGTCATCACCTTTGCATCATTAAAACATGTATTGCATCCTTATGCATCATTCATACAATAATTAACATCCCTCAAGTACAAACTCCTGCTCACAAATGTTAAACTAGTAATGTACCTTAAGTATAAATTCTTATCTTCGAAAAACTCCAAAAGGCTCCAAGTAAGAATCCTTGACCTCATAAGCTCGTAATCAAAAAGTCATCCAGGAAAGGTGCGTAAACTCATAGCTTTTAGTCCACAAAGAGTTGGACATCTTTTTTCCTTTTTAGTCCCTAAAGAACTAGATGCCTTTTTCCCTTTTAGTCCACAAAGAGCTGGATACCCTTTTTTTCCTTTTTAGTCCACAAAGAGCTGGACAGCTTTTTTTCCTTTTTAATCCATAAATAGCTAGATTTTTTTCCCCTTTAGTCCACAAAGAACTGGACACCTTTTTCCCTTTTAGTCCATAAAGTTTGGACGTCTTCTTCACTTTTAGTCTATAAAGAGCTGGATGCCTTTTTCCCTTAAGTCATAAAAAGCTGGATGCCTTTTTTTCCTTTCAGTGCACAAAGAGCTGAATGCCTTTTCTCCCTTTAGTCTATGAAGAGCTAGATGACTTTTTCCCTGTAGTCCATAAAGAGCTAGATGCCAGTCGAGTCTGTTCGCAAAGAACTAGGCACAAATCAAGTATAACTGTAAAAAGTTAAATGCTAGTCGAGTCTATTCACAAAGAGCTGAGCAATCAATTCTGTCCACAAAGAGTTAGGCAGTAATCCAGTTCAC
Organism: Adansonia madagascariensis; assembly: GCA_038381835.1. Taxonomy (NCBI): domain Eukaryota; kingdom Viridiplantae; phylum Streptophyta; class Magnoliopsida; order Malvales; family Malvaceae; genus Adansonia; species Adansonia madagascariensis. The sequence continues at coordinate 27,553 of JBBYHL010145499.1, read as the reverse complement.
CCATAAAAAGCTGGGCACCTATTATGTTTATGTCCACATTAGTTGGTGCCTATCTACTAAGGTTAAACCTTAGGAAAGAATTCAAAAGCCTAGTATAAAGGTTAAACCTCACAAAAACCTATTCAAACTTCCATTGGAATTGCAGCCAATATATTGTGATTATCATGATAAAACATTAATTAAATTTCATTTTTGCAGGCATTTAAGAAACGTCATCCTACCCTAGACAAAATGGTGTCTATTTGTCTTTGCCCTATTCCTGATACTTAGCATCGGCTAAAGAAGGGTAGCTGTAGACACCCTATTTTGTCTGAGCCATTATCCAAGGCATCAGAAGTCACTATTTTGGGCATTTTTAGTGTTACACGAATGAGCATTTTCCATTATTTTTGACCAAGGCAAGGTATTCAAAGAGCATAAGGTATGTGCAAGTAATTTCGGTTTGCAGGTATTGATACCGTGCTTTCACATCACTAAAAATTCAAATTTTCACATGTAATATTACTATAAGAGCTTTTGGTATCGATACCTAAGGTGTGGTATTGATATTTAGTATGTTTGTATCAATACAAGCTTTGCCAATAGCTAAAACTATGATTTTTGGCCAAATGTATCGACACACAAGCAAGAGTATCAATACAGGTCTTTATGTTATCGATATAGGTTTCTAAGTCCTGAGACTAGGAATATTTTTTATTCTTGGTATCGATATAAACTTCATTGTATCTATATTGGTGGGCAAAATTGCCTTATGTATTGAAATAAAATGCTTTGTATCGATACACCAAGGCATTTTTACCTAGTTCAAACCATTTTTCAACCTTTGTAGATTAATCTGAAAATTTGACTTAAACATTTTGTTTGCATAAAAAATCATCAAAATTTACACTAAACCTCATCTTTGGACTTATGATTGGTTTTGAATAATTTTTAAGGCTCAAATAGCCATGACAAGAGATATTTTATGACAATATGCAAGTTGCTAAAGGGTAAGACTGATTATTCTCAATGCTCAGCTGCATAAAGTGGCCTTGATCCACTATTTTGCTAAGCAAACCAATGAGTTTGCATGGTAGCTAAGCATAATACCTTGTCTCTATATAAGTACATGCATAAAACCCCATAATGCCTTTGCTTTTTCATTTTTTCTCTTCACGTTCACATGGCTATATATGTTAACTTTGGCTTAGCTAAAAAATAATACATAGACAACATAGAACCCTACACATTACACATACATTCTCAGTAGAACGCACTCACTTTCATATCTTTTCTTAATATTCTTTAACCTCTAAAAAACTAAAAACCCTTTTCCATTCTCGTGACTCTTTAAAACTACCATTAAAAACCACTCCAAAACCTTCCATTCCACTCATAATTCCTCTCAAAACCCCTTGCCATCAACATTGTAACTAAAAAACCACTTCTTTTCATCACTTTCTTCTAATCAACATCCAAAGAAATGTTGCAATGTGGCCTGGATACAAATCCTGACTAGCCCGACTTAAAATGGCAAATGTATCCCTTTATCTCTATGTATATCTGTATAACGTTATTTTTTTATTTGGGGCCTATATCATGATTATTACTCTTTATTTTTTTGTACCTAGGGACCGAGCTGTCAAGATAAATCACTTACTCGACTTAACTCTAAATAGTCATTATGAAATGACCCTTTATTTGGAGTCGCCACCAATCTTATTTAGCCAGGTGAGATTGGACACCTGCAGGTGTTGTATTTTGAGGATTTCGAAATCCATAGAAACAAACTCCGAAGTCTGCGCTTATACCAAAGATCACTTGAAAGGGTTCGGGAGTCTATTACAATCACAAGTAAGGATCAACCTTCTCGTGATGCCCGGCAATCGGTACCTTATTAATCATGTGTTAAAATAAATTTGATTTTATTCGATTTCAATATTCGGTATTTAATTATAATTCTTGTAATATTTCATTAAATAAATTTATCATTCCAAGAAAATCGGGTTTTAATGCTTTTGGAAATCACAAAATTATTCGTACCCTTTAGAGGAACCTAGTGGACACGAATTCTCTATTGTATCCCGCAGGAGAACCATGCAGAATATGAAGGGTTTTATTTTCCTGAAATTGAAAAATCCCTTCCTATTTGAAAAGGATATCTCATTATTAAAATAATCCGTAAAATTTCTCACATATTCTGGTAGGAATCCTATATATTAATTTAATTAGGAAATATTGCCTTATTTATAAAAATAATTTTATTATTAAAAATACGAACTCTATGACTTAGAAATGACCTAATATGATGCACCTAATCTTAATGCGTACTTTCAACATAAAAGTATCCTAGTGCTCATATAGGATTTAGTTCTAATGCAAAATTATGAAAATATCCTTGAGGTATCTCTTCCATATAGAAATATCTCAATAACCCCTAAAGGACTCGAAAATGATTAAACAACGGTGAACCTATCCTAAATGTGCACTTTCAGCCTAAAAGCATCCAAATGCTTATCTAAGACTAGACTCAAAGAAAAATTATGAAAATGCCCTTAAGGTATACCTTCAACATAAAATTGTCATGGTAACCTTAATGGACCTTAAAATGATCTAGGAAGGCTAAAATAATCCTGAAAATTCACCTTCGGCATAAAAGCATCCCGATAAAAAATTACCAAAATACCCCTAAGGTATACCTTTGACGTGAAAGTATCCCGGTAACCCTAACGGGCGTTAAAATGATAAGAATTGGATGAACCTATCCTAAATATGCAGCTTTGGCATAAAAGCATCTCAGTTACTATCTAGGACTCTATTTTAAAAAATTATCAAAATGCCCTTAGGGTATACCTTCGACGTAAAAGTATCTCGATAACCCTAAAAGATACGAAAATGATCATGAGAGGTTGAACCTATCCTAATTGCACATCTTTGGCATAAAAACATCTCGATGACTACCTAGGACTCTGCTTTAGCAAAATTACCAAAATACCCTTAGGGTATACCTTCGACATGAAAGTATCCCAGTCCCCTAACAGGCACTAAAATGATCTTAAAAGGCTAAACCAATCCTAAATATTCACTTTTGATGTAAAAACATCCCAATGAAAAAATTTACCAAAATGCCCCTAATATATACCTTCGACGTGAAAGTATCCTAGTAACCCTAAAAGACATTAAAACGATGATGAAATAATGAACCTATTCTAAATATGCACCATTGGCATAGAAGCATCTCGTTACTATCATGACATGGTTCAAAATAAAATTACCAAAATGCCTCTAGGGTATATCTTCGACTTGAAAGTATCTCGATAACCTTAATAAACCTTAAAATGATCTTGGAAAGCTAAACCAATCCTAAAATTCACCTTTGGCATAAAAGCATCTTGTAAAAAATTACCAAAATGCCCCTAAGGTATACCTTCGATATGAAAGTATCCCAATAACCTTAAAGGACACTAAAATGATGATGAAATGATTTTTCTACCCTAAAGGTTAAAATTAAATGTCAAAACTAACTTAAAATGCAAAATTTGCAATTAAGCCCCTAAACTTTTAAAAATTACATTTTGCACTCTATGGAAAATTGAGAGAATACAAAAGGTTTTGAAAATTTCTATATCCCTATGGAAGACCATAGGAATAATAAAAAACATTCAGTGTGAAAAAAATGACCATATTACCCATAAATACTAAAATTTGCTATGTAGTCTCTAAACTTTTTAATTTTGCATTTAGGTCCCTATATAAAAAACACTAAAAAAATCATCAAACATGTGAAAATAAACATGAAAAGCACAGCAAATATATTCATGAAGATTTGGCCAAACATCTTGGCCTTTAAACAAAATTATTCAACATTTTGCAAAATAGTCCCTAAACTTTTCTAATATTTACATTTAAGTCCAAAAAACTACAAAATCTCACCAAAAATCATTAAATCAAGTTAAAATTAACACAAAAATCATGGCAAAAATATTCATGAGGGTTCAGCCAAGTACCTTTGGCCATAAAACACATTTTTACGTATTTTGCAATTTAGTCCTTAAACTTTCCTAAAATTACAAAATGATCCCCAAAATGTTAAAACACCTAAAACATGTTCAAAAACACATGAAATCAGTTTCCAAACAGCCCATGAACCTTTTGGTCAACCCAAAAATGGTGCAAAAGAATTTATGTATTTTGCATTTTAGTCCCCAAACTTCCTAATAGTTACAAAATAAGCTAAATAAAATTAAAACATCACAAAATTAGCCCCTAAACAATTCTGCTAGCATGGTATTTTAGCAAGAAATAATTTTCTTCATCACATATTTTCATAAATATTAACACACATATATGTTGCAATTTTAACCAAGCATGAATAAGCACGAAAATATAAAAATAATGAACAAATCAATATAAAAAAACATGAAAATATTCAGGAAAATTATATACATATGTATCATGAAAATAACAATATATACATCAACAAACACAAATAATCTCAAAGAAAATCAAACTATTTCTAACAAAAATTAACTAAAACAACAAAAATAAAAAACTTTAATCATAGCCATCATACTTGGCCTTTCACCATGAATCAAATTTCATGAGCTCAAGTATTCATTTGGCTCATCAAAAAAGAAGATTCAAACAAAAAACAAAAAAAAAAAACAAAAATTAAGAATTTTACAAGAATTTTACCTTAGAAAAGCTTGAAAATCTATGTATTTTAGTGTTTTTTTTTTTGTTATTTTCCTTTTTCCTTAAGTCTGAAACTTCAAATGAAAGAATCAAACTCCTATTTATAGGAGTTGATGGACAGCAAGGTGGTATAACTTCCACCAAATTCTACAATTTTCTTTTCTTTTGTTTGATTGCTTATTTATTTATTTTTTTATTTATCAACTTGATTTGATTTTTGGTAACTTGATTTGATTTTTTGGCAACTTGATTTGATTTAAATTTATTATTTTTTTCTTATTATGAGTAATGTCATGCATTACATCATTGATTTCTAGAGCTTTTTATATGATATTTGTATTAATATCTAAAATTATATCATAAAAATTAATTACAATAACTAAATTGTAAAAATTAAAAATGAAGTATTTGAAATAAAATTTTATGTTATCAATTTAATGTATCGTAATAATAAAATAATTTTTTATTTACAAAAAAATTAAAACACTAAACTCGTAAAAATTTACTAGAAAAGCCCTTACCGAAAAAAATTGTTATATGTAAAAAAATGCAAAACTTATAAAATAAATTAAAATTTTTAAAACTGATTTAATATAATTTAAATAATAATATTTGAAGAATCTTGAGAATTATAAACTCAAAAAATCCTACAGAAACAATTTACGGTTAGAAAACTCTATATCTCGATAATAGAAAAATTCTAAAACTTAAAAAATAAATTAAAATTTTTAAAACTGATTTAATAAGGATTAAATAATAATATTGAAAGAATTTTAAAAATTATAAACTAAGAAAAATCTTTCCAAAAAATTAAAGAGTAGAAAATTTCGTATTTTAGAAATAGGAGAATTTCAAAAAAAAATGAAAAACTGATAAAATAAAAGGAATTTTCCTAAACTGATTTAATATAAATTAAAAAATAATATTTGAAGAATTTTAAAAATTATAAACTAAGAAAAATCTTCTTGAAAAATATTTATGGAGTAGAAAACTTCATAATTCGAAAAAAGGAGAATTTCAAAAGAAAAATGCAAAACTGATAAAATAAAATGATTTTTCCTAAACTGGTTAATAAAAATTAAATAATAATATTTGAAAATTTTAAAAATTATAAACTAAGAAAAATTTTCTCGAAAAAAATTTACAGAGTAGAAAACTTCGTATTTTGGAAATGGGAAGAAAATGTAAAACTTATAAAATAAAATGAATTTTGAAAAAACTGATTTAATGGTAATTAAATGCGCTTTTTTAAAGAATTTTGAAGTTAAAAACTTGAGAAAATTCCACCATAAAATTTTACAGATAAAGAAAAGCTCATATTTCAGAACTGAGAAAATTTTAAAGAATACATTAAAACTTATATAAAATGAATTAAATAAGATATATTATCCCAGATATTAATTTATAAAATGGTAAAGATGAAAATCAAGAATCCAAAATAATTTTTTCTAAAAAAAAATTTTACGAGCATAAAACTCACAATAATGTGAAAAATTCAAAATTAGTCACAAAAATGGACAACCTGACTCCTGTGGTATAAAATACCAATATAAAGTTTTTTTGAATATTTTTTATTTTTTAGAGTACATATCGGTAAATACCATACAGGTGTCGATACAATTATACGGCGGTTAACTACCCAAGTCTAAAAAAAATCTCTAAAAATTTCAAAAGATGGGAAATTTGACTGCGATATCGTTCACAGAAACAAATTTTCAAAATTTTGACAAGAAAACATAAACAAGTTATTTTTCTCTTAAATATTTGTCCTATATATCCAAAATTAGAGATCAAAGTGTGATTTTTTTTTATCATGTGAACTTGCAGCCATTTAATTATGAATAAAATGGTTTTGAGAATGTCTGATTTATCTGAAGGTTGTTGTTAAGTTCTCAATCTTGGATATTCAGGATTATCAAAAAAGAAAAAGGGGGTTCGGACCAAATTAGATCTCTACAAAGAAGGAAGAAGATGAATCCAAAGTTGCTACTCAAAGAAAAGACTAAAGCTTAAGTCTTTTGGTATATTTTTTCCTCTTGCTCTATTTATTTTCTTATTTTTCAACATTTACATCATCTTAGTGACCTTTTTTATGTTACCATGACCCTTATAAGATTCTCATGCATTATTGTGGCTTTGATTGTGGTGATCTAAGGATTTTGATGATTGCTTAGATGGTCAAACATGCCATGTTTTATTTTTCCATCACAACAGTCCCTGTTCACGCATTTTTTGTCTGTTTCATCCATTTTCATATGTTTAACTCATACTTCAATGTTTACCCTAACATGTTTTGAGCATATTCATGCATTTTCTTGCATCTTGATAGGTTTTTTAGAATAAAAATGCTGTCTTAAAAATTTCAGCATGCTTTCTTTTGGTTACATGTTCATGTTGTCATCCATGGCTTGATTCTAGATGTAATTTATGAGACTAACATTCTCATGCATATTATTTGTCACCACTTTTGGCCACCTTTTCCATTGTCAAAATATCATCTTCGCTTATTTTTATGTATTGTCCATGTTTACTTTTATGTACGTTGCATCTCGTTCATAACATTTTTGTCAAAATGCTTGCTTGTTTATTGCAAAAATTTGATTTTCAAAAACCCTAAGTCTATGCTGCCTTCAACAGATGGAGACTAGTATAGATTTAATGTTTTCACAAAATTGTTCGGATTCATGGTTGAATGAACTCCAAAAATGCTATTTTTTTTAGAAAAATGTTTTTTTATTCATTAGAAAACATTAAGCATTGATCTTGAGTTTAATACCCTCATTAGTGGCATGGTCAAAGGGTTGTTTCATTGTTCCAAACTACTCCGAGATTGTGAAATGAACTTTTGACACTCATGTCACTATTTTCTATGTGTCATGGATATTCAGACGTTTATGGCTCAAGTTTAACCCTAAGAAACCTTAAAATCAAATTACACCCTATTTTTGCCTTAGCAACATTGTAGTCATGATTTGAGAATTTACTTTCAAACATTACACATTTTTCTAGAATTTTTTAATATTTTCCTTTAAAAGACACATTTAATTACCTTTGTAACGATGTCCCATTTGCACCCGGACCATCTCAGATAAGGGAGTTATGATTTTTTGAACCCTTGATATCTAGGACCTTTAGAACTAGTGAACTGCATTTTAAATGGCCTGTTAGATTTTTTTTTGAATTTTTAAATTTTTTTAAGAAATTTTGCAAAATCCCTTTCTAGAAAGATATCATTTGTGATTTAATGATACTGAATAAGTCCAAGATGATTTTCCAAAGTCTATTATGCCCCTTCCCCTATACATGCTACCAGGGTCAAAATTGACCTAATTTTAAAAGTTAATTTTGCTTAGAAAGTGATTTTTTAGGATTTTAGAATATTTTTACATTAAACCTTATCGAGTCATCTTTCTAACGGTATCTAAGTCGATTCTAACACCTCCAAATTTGCCTAAAATAAATTTGGAAAGAGGGATAGTGCGATACTGTCCCCTATTTTTAATATTAGTTGAAATTAATTAATTTTTTTGAATTCCTACTCTAAGGCATTTGAATGTCTATAAGTTTTCCCAAACCACCTTTATTAAGACGTTCAGACATCTCAAAGTACATCTGATTGATTCCCAATAGAGTCACATACTACAACACAAACCCTCGGTACTCAGATTAAGGAGAAAACAAAAAGATAATTTTATTCAAATTCTAGGTTTCTATCCTCAAAATACCTTTTTCCCTAAAATATTCCTTTTTTCCATAAAAATCAAAATTTTTACTTTTGGGGATACTTCAACCATACTGTCCGAATGGATACTCCAACCCCATTTTCATTCAAAACTTGAGTTTTCTCTTTCCCAAATTTTTTTAAGATTCTTAATCAAACCTTTTTTTAAACATAAAATTTTTACCTTTGGGAATACTCCAACTTCGTTCTCTAAGGGGATACTCCAACCCTGTTTTTATTTAAAATTTGAATTTTCTCTCTCCTAAAACTTCCTAAAAGGTTTTTTGATCAAAACCTTCTTTTGAAGACGTCCAAATTATTACCACTGGGGATACTCCAACCCTACATTCTAAGGGGATACTTTGAGCTCGCTTTTCAAATTCACTTAAAATTTGAATTCTTTCTCCCAAACATCTTCAGGTTTCCTAATCAAAACCTCTTTTTTTTCTATCCCTCAAGTTACCATCGAATCCAAACGTGTCTCAAAGTTGTCATTCTGGTTATTCCCAATAATTAAAGACAATTATGAGATACACTATGATCATCCCTCCTTTTTTTATTCTTTTGTATGTTTGTTTTTATGCAATATTATTATACTAAATTTTTGTCTTACTAACATGTTTCACTTTGTAATAACTATTGTGCATTCATATTTTAAAAATTGTTTTCAACAATTACAAGGCAATGTTCCACATCGATATCTCTTTAGTGCTTAACACAAAATATTTTAATGTTTAAAATTTAATCCAAAATTTATTTTAACTAATAATCTTTATGTTCCCCATACCTTTGAGGTGCATAGGTAATTTAAATTTTCTTTTAAATCCTAGATCTACAATTTTCACAAAAATTCATGCATTAAAAGAGATTGTTTTAAAATAATGATAAAGTGGAATTGATTAAACTAAAATCAAAGCAAGATATAGTTAGTGGGCACCAATTTCGGGCATTATGGGGTGCTAATCCTTCCTTAAGCGTAACCAACTCCCAAACCCAATTGATGAATCTCTAGACCTTGCAGACTTTGAAATCAATGTTTTGAGTTTCATGACTCGAAATATTATTTTCAATAAGCATCGATCATGCCTAGTGTGAAAAAATCAATGGTGATTCCAAATTTATGGCTACTTTACGTAGCTTTTTTAGACTAGTTCGATCAACGATTCGCGCAATGGTCTCTTTTCCCTTCATATTATTATATCTAATTTAAATCTTGATCAAGGGATAACCCAAAGGCTCCAACCAACATACCTACACCATATTTTTTTAAGTCATGTGCGTTCTCTTTGAATTGTGAAAAGTGGCATGTAACGACACTCGCTGTTGTCGTTTCTTTTTAATATAGTAGCTGAATGCCTTAAAATCCTCCTAGTTAAGGCTAATGATCTTAATTATTTTTAAGGACCTATTATTAGTGAGAATGGAGTTAACCTAACTCATTTGCAATTTGCAAATGACATGATCATTTTTAACGAGGCAGTGACTAATTCGTTATTATGTATTAAATGATTTTTGAGATGTTTTGAACTTATATCGGGCCTTAAGATTAACTTTTCTAATATTTGTCTTGCCAAGATTGATGTTGATAGCCAATTTTTGAATTGGTGGGCAGATTATTTAGGGTGTAAAATAACTTCACTCCCTTTAAGTTATCTAGGTTTGTATTTGGTGTAGACAACTAGGATTTGTCAATTTGGAATCCAGTTATCACTAAGGTTAAATCAAGGTTGAACCAATGGAAGACAAGTTACTTATGTTATGAAAGTACTCTTATATTGATTAAATCGGTTATGAGAAGCAAGCCACCATACTTTATGTCTTTGTTTAGGGTTTTAATTGAAATCTTGATGCAATTAGAGAAATTGCAAAAAGACTTCTTATAGTGTGGTAGCAATTTGTAGAAAAGAATGCATATGGTTAATTGGTCAAAAGTTTATTGTGTTAGAAATTTTAAAGGATTAGGATTATCTAGATTAGTGATTAAATAGGGCACTTTTGAATAAATGGAATTTTTTATTTACTTATAAGGATAGTCTTTGGAAACATGTTATAACTACCAAATACTAGTTTGATTTGAATTATCTCATCCCTAGAGTTAGTAAACGATCCAAATTTTTGACTATTTGGAATGTATCTTTGCTATAATTTATGTAAGTGGTAAGTATCATATTTGTTTTATGCCAAATGTCAGGATGCTTGTTGATCTATTCAATTTTGGGATGCCAATTAGATAGAGGACGATGTTTTAGAAATATTGTTTCCAAGGATTTTTGCTTTGCCACTTCGTAAGAAGGGAGCAATCGATAGGTTTGGTTATCGGAGTGGTGATCAATGGATTTGGAAGATTGATCGACGTGATAGTTGTTCGAATAGGAGTTAAATCAGTGGAATAAGTTTTTATGTTTGTTAAAGTCTTCGGTTCTATACGTCTATTTTGAGGATTGCCTATTTTGGGAGCCGAGCCTTAATGGCTAATACTTTACTAGATCTTTCAAGAAAGTATTGGATACTTCTCAAAGGAAAGAGTGTAGCTTTTGAAAGAGATTTGGACAGGTTAGTTCCTTTTATGGTGCAGTTCTTCCTTTGGACTTTATTATGCTATTGCTTACTTGAGGGAGAGAAAGGAAGAGCATTGACCATCTTTTTTTATAATGCCATTATTCATGGATGATTTGGTGTTCTATTGGATCTTGGTGGAGTATTAAATTGGCTATTCTTTGGACCTATTTGGATTGGTTTGTGTAGCAAAGTCAAATTAGACCTTCTTCAATTAAAGGTGAGGTTTGGAGGGTGTTGTTTAGTATGGTTGTTTGGCCTATATGGTGGGCTTGTAACAAAGTGATTTTTAATGGTAATCATTTGCCCTTGATGTTTTATATTTTTTTGATCAGAAATAAGTTTATGTGGTGGGTTTATGTTAAAGAGCCTCAACAAGTGAGAAAGATAAAGGATTTTGTTACTAACCCTATCACTTTATCTTCTTATCTGTAACAAAAGCTCCAAAACTTGCATTGATTTGGTTAGCTCTTGTGAGGGTTGGGTCGAGTTCAATGCGGATGCATCAATGTTGGGGAAATTTGGTATGCCAACGTTGGTGATGTTTTACGAGATTGTGAGGGTCATGTTTTGGGTTTATTTTTCAAATCTATTGGGATTGTGGATTCAAATGAAGTTGAGTTAATGGTTTATTTGAAGCTATGTTTTTTATGAAACATTTTTACATACTTGACTTTAGAGTTATTTTCGAAAGTAACTCAATGATTACAGTTTCTCCGTGCAATTCAAAGGTGAATAGGCCATGGCGATTTACTAAACTTTTTTTATTGATGGATAATATATATAGAAAATTGTTGGATTTTAAAATTCTTCATCAAGGACGTTCAACTAATTCATTTGTAGATTCATTGGCGTAATAAGAAGTGACATATATAAGGGATTTTATCGTTTCTTGTATTTTTCCATAACATGTATTTTGTGTATAGATTTGTTCGTGTCTTTTTTTCCAAACTTGTAATTGTGTTTGAGCTGCTTTCTCTTCTTTTCTTTAATAAATTATTGTTGATCAAAAAAATAAAAACAAGTAAATGGTTATATTTGAAGAATAAATAAGAGGGTAAAATTAAGATTTAGAGAGTTGCAAAACAATACAAAAACTACATTATTATTACCCAATTATTTGTCATAATGATCTAATATTAACTTAAAAATCAAATATTTTTTAAAAAATCATTTTTAAAAATTATTTGATATATAGTATATATTTTAATAATTTACCCTTTGAATAGAAAATATTAAATAGTAATGATTAATGAAATAAGGTGATTAATAATTTACAAGCAATATAATTTTAAATAAGATTTTATTACTTAACATGTGAACAACACATGATATATAAAATAATATCATTATTTTATTAATTAATTAATTAATTTGTGATTAAAAGATAATTGTAGTAACCTAATTTTGTCTTATTCAAGCTCTAAGTTGAATCTCAAGTCAAGATGCTATGTTTACATTATCAATTTTTTAATTTGAGTCTATTAATTTCAATTTCTTTAGGAAAAATGAGATTTCAATTGGATTTGATTCGATTATATAAATTGGATTTGATTGAATTATATAAATTAGATTTAATTTTGAAAGAGTTTTTTTTTTCTCTAAATACGATCAACCAAGGTCCTAGTGAAAATTGTAAACTATATTGGCTTCGAATTAGTTGAGTTTTAATATAACAAAACTTTAAGCTTAATTAGTTTGAGTATAAATGTTTTTAATGTTAGATTTTTTTTAAAAATCATTTGGATTCCTTTTTTTCTCAAAATTAATTAAATGTATACTTAAGTTTAAAATATTTTGGAACAAATTGAATTCATTTTTGAACTTCTTAAGAAAAGTATCCATATGATATCATACTCGATTCCAGTACTAAATAAAATTTTCAAGGCAGTACACTATCGATACTTCTAAATTTTATTCATACAGTTTTGATATTTCACCTTAAAGTATTAATTCGACTTTCTAATAGTCATATGTTTTAAGTTTTATGAAGAGAAGTATCCATACAGTATCGATATTTTCATCATGGGAATGAACTGAAAAACATTTTATTTTTAATTTTCCAATGACTCTTTTCTATCCCAATCAACTCCAAATGGTCATAAATCATTCCTCAACTATACAAGAAACATCAAGAAAACATTAAAAGAAACATCATTTGCAAAAAATAATAATAAAAAAGATCAAGGCCATATTATTCATTGCTCATAAGCTTTCAAATAGTTCATTATTAGTTTAAGCTTATAATTCCTATCATTCTTGTGTTCCTTTATAATTTTATCATTGTATAACTTCTTTGTTAAGTTTACTCTTGTATACACTTAGCCTATTAAAGTCTTTGTTATTTGCATAAACTTTTTATTAAAAAGTAAAGGTTACTATCGAAGTTTTTTAGGTAAATAAGTTATACCTTAGCTTTAAAAAGATAAGAGGGAAAATGTCACTATCTTAGCCTATATAAAAGATAGGGATTGTTTACTTATTTTAAGGAAGTGAGGTTAAAAAAGAAGACATGAGCACGAGGCCAAACCTCTATAAATTGCTAGTATTTGATCTCTTATCCTTACTCATTTACTTAATTTATTTACGTACTAACTTAAAATTTTAAAATAATTATTTAAATTTCTTATATCTTCATTTGTGTTTTAATTTCTTAATTAACTTTTAAGAAAATTAATTCATCTCTTTTTGCTTTATTCACTACAATAGCTAACAATTACTATCACACTTTAGTATCCTTTTGTAGGTCTAAAAATCTTGAGTAAAAATCCTCTTTAAATACTCAAAGAAAATGTAAAGTGGTGATATGATGCTTGTTGGCCAAGAAGAGTATTCTATTGTGAAACCTCCACTCTTTAATAGTAAAGATTATGGCTATTGGAAAACAAAAAAGAAAGATTTTTTTTTCAAGAAAATGATTATGAAGAATGGAAGATAATCATAAATGATCCAGTCATTCAAATGAAGAAGGTTGAAAAATGAAAAAGTACCTAAGGAAAATGAAGAATGAGATGTAAAGGATATACAGATGGTCAACTTAATAAAAAGGCCATGCATACTTTATTTTGTGCCTTGCATCCAAGTGAATACAATAGCCTTTTATGATAATGCCAAACAAGTCTGAAATAAATTGGCTACCACTCATAAAGGAACAAGCCAAGCCATAGAATCGAAGACTGGCTTGCTCACATCTGAAAGTGTTTATAGGCTAAGTTGAGCTGTGACCTAAAAAAATTTTAAATTCTAAGCCCAAGTCCGAATTTAGCTTGACCTGCTAGTGCGAATTACTATTGATCCTTTTAAAAAAATATTAGAAATCATTTTTTATATTAATATTTATATATTTTATAATTAAATTTATATAAAAATAATATTATTTTAATTTATAATTTTATTTAGGGTCAGGTCAGCCTAGATTAAGAAAAATGAAACCTAGCCCAACTCGAGCTACCTGCTTGGCCCATGGACAAGCTTACTTATACTTAATTACTAACTATTCAAGATGAAGCATAGGAAAGCATCGAAGAGATGTTTGATTACTTTACGGATGTCATCGATGGCTTGAAAAGACTCTTAAGAAAGCATATTTCAATAAGGGGATGGTGAAAAGCTTCTAAATAGCCTTCTAAAGTCTTAGGAAGCTATGGTGATTGCCATGGAAAAATCAAAAGATCCTAACAATGATTCTTTGGATGAGTTAATTGATTTTCTTTTTACTTATAAGATGAAGATGAAGTACGGACAAGAGTAACAAAAAAAATTGGCATTGCTTTAAAATCAACCAGCAATGAATGAGAGGATAATGACGATAAAAGAGGATAATGAAGATGAAGAATATGTTAAGAGATTCAAGAAGTTTATAAGGATAAATAAGGGGAAAACATTTGAAAGAGATAAAACCGATTATATTATGTTATTTTTGCAAAACACTAGGCCATGTTAAATATGATTGTCCATTATAGAAAAAGCGAAAGGCTAAAAAGAAAATCAAGTGGAAGTGATGCTCTTGACTATGACTTCGATGATGATGAAATGTCCAACTTATGCTTTCATGGCTTTTGAAAAGCCCAAGGTAACTTCTAATTCTTATGATTCCAATTCTTATACTCTTTATGAATTACAAGATACATTTAATAAGTTAATAATAGGATTTGAGGAGATGACTTGAAATACAAGATAATTGATTTTTTATTGAAAATAAAGATTGACGTAGGAAATCAAAATAAAAATTTTAAAAAGAATTTTTGATGCTTCTAGTAAAAAAATTGAAATTTTGGAAAAAGACAACTTTGATTTAAAAATGAAGCTTAATTAACTTAACATGTGAAAAACAATTTTTTTAATATCTTTATATTTGAACATGACCAAATATGCTGATCATAATTATTGTGGTCATATTTCACACATAAAAAGGTTTCATATAGAATATGGTAGGTATGGAATTTAGCAGGAAAAAGAGACCTTGTGACTAACTTTCAAAGACCTAAAGCAATTTTGGGTACCAAAATTTAGGTGATTGTCTCTTATTGTTGGTGTTAGAGCAATAAGGAAAAGGCATTTTGATTGGATGCTATACAAAAGTGGAAAATAGGTAGACTAAAGCTTGTTGAATAAGAAACTTAATTGCTTATTCATACTTAATTATCTGCTTTAATTTCTTTAGATCTTATTCAAGTATATTGTTAATGCAAACTGGCTCTTGTGATATTTTTATATTCTAAACATATGAGCCTACTTGAATATGCATTTAATATTGAGTGCTTAATAATGATATGATTAGTAAAATTGATGTCTTAGGATATTGATATGGGAGCATGAGCTCAAGCATGACTTTATGCACAAATGTTTTATTTTAAGGGTATCATCCTTTGACAAATTATTTTCATGCTTATATGATTAAGTTTTTTGTTTATATTTAGGGGGAGGATATAAAGTCTAATGATTTTGAGATTTCAGGTTTTACATTGGAAATCATTTTTGCAAAAATAAAGCTTTAAAGTATTAAATTTCTTAAATGTAAACTATTCTTGAATACTTTGAATTCGTACTTTTAAATTTGTACAAACAAAAAATTTGACAAACTTGTAATACGTTAAATTTTTTATGTATTAAATGCAAGTTTAAGGTTCACTTAAGGTTTAAAAGAAATGTTATGAGAAATTACGAGCAAAAAGAAATCATTTGGATAATTTTTTAATCACGATACAAAAAATTTTAAAAGCTTTTTTTTTCTTAACATTTTACCTATTTTAGTTGTATTTTCAAGGAAATATGGGTTTCAAGATTTATTTTGCCTATTTTTGTTGTATTATATGCTAAGGTCATGTAATCAAGTGAACAACTTTTGTTTTGTTATTTGAATATTATTGAAAATATTTAAGTTGGTTAAAAAATTATGCTTAACAAGTTTTAACTAATTTTCAAGGTTAGCAAAAATGAGATTGTAACATATTAAAGATCAAAATCTCAAATATGTTTAAGCTTTAATTGATCCATTTTATTATGTTTGTACAAATAAACTTTCTTGTGTGGTTTGATGTTATGAATATGTTTTAACAAACCTCACCCCTCTTGAATGATATATAAATACAAGGCTTAAGATGTTTGATTATACAATTTGCTCATTTTTATGGCTTGGACAAGTTTAATAGACATATGTGTGCAAATATCATTTGAATGAAAAATCTTATGTTTATTACTTTAAGGATGACATTGACATATGTAAAATCTTTTCAAATTTTATTTTATTTTTAAATTTCTTTGGTTCAAATATTATGTTCTTACAAGTCTCAAATCATGGTTTTAACATGTTACATGTCTTACTTTTGACCCAAAAAAAAAATCAAAATATTGCATTTAAGCTAAAAATCCAAAATTTATATAGAAAGTACTAATATTTGCCATCAAGTATCAATACCGATATCAGTATCTCAAAGAATAGTATTAATACTTGTAAGGTTCAGTGAACCTGTTAAGTTATTTTGGGCCAAAATGATATTTGAATATTTCTAGTGAAATTTTGTTTCATGTGCTTTAATTCTATAAATTATTAATCTTGATTGACATCATTTTTTAACTCATCGCATTGAGATGCTTTTGTGCATCTCAATTCTATAAATTGATATCTTGATTTTTTTTAGTAACAATTGATAGTAATTTCTATCTTTTTACAGTTGGTAGGTTACAGGCTTCATGAATATCATTTATATCCTTTTAGATTATTGATCATATTATTATACAACCATTGATATGTTGGAACTACTAATGAATATATTTTACCAAAATTCTATAAGTTCATACAATATAAAATGAAGAAAAAATTTGTTCTTTTTAGAGACTTACACTTGCATAGCAAATACAAACAACATATGTCATTCTTATCAAAATCAAGTCTAGTATATTAATGACTTACTCAAACATTCAAAAAATGCTAAATTTATGTTAAACACTTATATTTTTGGTATTAAGTTTAATGACACTCATGAGTTGAATTAACAATTGAGCTATTTTTTTGAGGCACCTATTTATGTCTTGTTTTGTATGAATCTTTAAGTTAAACCAATTTTGAACATCAATAGATTAACATTTTCTTTTTGTCTATTAACAATAAGAATAAATAATTTGACATGGTGGTTTACTTTCAAAATTACTCAACTAGTTTTATTATCCAATGTCATGAATTAGCATATGATTTTTTTTGGAAGTTTGTTTTATTTATCTTAAAGAATATTTGTTAAAACTTTTCATATGTATGATTGCTTGATTATGAGTATTATGCATAAAAAAAGAAAAAAAAAATTCACCAATATGTATCAATATTATGCATATAGACAACCATTGGTAATCTTTCTAATAATAATTGGCATATCTTCTGTATTGTTGTCAATTTTGAAACTACGTGCTATTTACAAGTAAATTTTGAAATTCTTGATTGAACTTCATTCTCTTTATTTTTTTAACAATCAGTATGCATGAAATTTCTTTTACTTGAATTAAATATCCTTAGTTTTAAATCGATCTTCTTTAACAAAAAAAATGGAAAAAAATTTTAGATGAAAAATTTGCTTTAAATTAAAGAATAGATGAAAAGAAAAAAGGGTGAAATTTATTTTCGTATGTGCTTAATTGTTTATATCTTATAAATATGAATTGTGTTAGATATTATGGATGAAATTATGCTCGTGTTTTGTCTCTTGCAAAGTTGAAAAGAAAAACTTTTATTAATAAAGAATTTTTATTGAAAATCTTTAAATGGCTTAGGGGAGTTTTTTATATGTAAATTTATCTTACGTTTTGTCATATAAAAAATAAAAAAACATTGTCAACTATATTAGTTTTGAATCACAAAACATTAAGTTTAATTAGCTTAAGTAAATGTTTTCAATTTAAATATTTTTCTATAAGTCATTTTAAAAATACTTTGGAAAATACTAAAAATACTTTGGATTCCTAAGTTTTCTCAAAATTAGATGCTCTTATATGTATATTTATGTTTAAAATATTTTTAACAAATTAAACTCATCTAGAAATACTTAGAAAAACAAATTTTTTGAGAAAACATAAGGGAAGTATTCATATGGTATCAATATTTCTTCATTTGGTATTGATACTTGATTTTTAGTACTTGAATGAAATTTCCAAAATGGTAGAGTATTGACAATTTTGACTTAAAATACGCATACAGTATCGATATTTCACCTTAAAGTATCCATACTTGACCTTCCAATGGTCACATTTTTTAAGTTTACAAAGGAAGAATCTATGAGATATCAATATTTCATCACGAGAATGGACTTAAAAACATGATTTTTAAGCTTTCAATAGCTCTATTCCATCTAATCAACTCCAAACAATCATATATCATTCCCAAGCCATAAAAGACAAAAAACATTATTTATAAAGAGAAAAAAGATAAAAGCCATGTTATTAGAAAAGCTTTCAAATAGTTTATCATTAGTCTAATATTATAATTCTTATATTCTTTTGTAATTGCAACATTCTATAACTTCTTTGTTAAGCTTAGCCTTGTAAACACCTAGCTTATTAAAAGTCATTATTATTGACACAAATACCTTTGCAAAAATGAGGTTACTACCAAGCCTTAAAAAAATAAAGATGTTATATCTTAGCTTTGAAAAGATAAAAGAGAAATGTTGCTATCTTAGCCTACATAAAAGTTAGGAATTGTAAAGGTTATACCATGCCTTTGAAAGATAGCAATTTCAAGCTAGTGAATTGGGAACTCTTTCGCAAGTGAGGTTAAGGGAGAAGACATAGGCACGAGTTTGAACCTTAATAAATTCTTATTGTTTAATTTTCTATCCTTATTTATTTCGTTTATTTAGTTTGAAATTTTAAGTATATTGTTCAAATTTCTAAATATCTTTAATTTATGCTTTAATTTTCTTAATTAAATATTTTGAGAAATCAATTCACACTTCTTGATTTATTCATGACAATAGCTAAAATCTGATTCAATATAATCTAGATGAGCCTTAAAAATACAAAAACTATTGCATTTGAAAGCTTACTTAATGAACTTTAATTTTAGAGCTCATAAGCTCAAATCAAATAAATAATTACTTAATAAACTATTTCATTTGAAAATTTTTTATTAAATAATTATTAATCAAATAAAAATTTACAAACTTATTATTTAGTTATTATATTTATAAATTTACATATGAAATTATTTAAGTGCAATAAATGTACAATAAAGTTAATTCAATTTGTTATATTTTGCTTGAAAATTGTAATTTCAAGCATCTTAGCTTCTAATTTGATATTTCAAAGTAACATATAATGGATATTAATTAAAAATTATGTTGTTATTGTAAAGGCTTTTAGTCATATATTATTGTTATAATATTTTAAAAGTTTTTTTTTTAAACTTGACATAAAAAACATTAGTGTTTATATATATGTGGTATCATACTTGATAGATTTGTAAAGTTAGTGTTTATTGTATTAAAAATTAAAATTTGTAATAGTTTTTTTTTCAATTTGTTTGATAACTAATACTAAAATCCACTTGATAGAAATTTTTTTAATAAAAAGATATTGAAAAAGATAGATAGATAGGTAAAGAGCGACTTATCATTCGCATGATTTAATTGAGAATATATTCGATCTTTTCTTTATTTAGTAGATTTTTTTTGTATTTTTATTTTGATAGTTAAGTTTGGTTTGTTGATTTAAGAATTAGATATACTTTTATTTTTTTAAATCTTTCATTTTGTATAAGCAAGAGTGCTATTCTGAATCTACATCAAGTTTAGACTAATTTTTACTTAAGCTGGTGGCACTTAACTGGAGCCAGAAAAATGACTTCTTTTTATTATTGCCAACATCTTTACAGTAAAAGAAGAAAAGACATTTCTTTTATATTTAACGAATCTAAATTATGCTAAGGTGATATAAAACCTAAGTTTAGATTTCAATAATTTAAGATAAAATAAGGAACAAAAGCTAATCAAGTTAAAGCTATATAATATAAAATAATCAATATTCAAAACATTTTAAGGAAAAAAAAAAGAAAAATCAATGAAGTGAGTAAAAAGTAAAAATTTTAAAAGGTTTAACTCTTTCATAATTTTTTACGACAATGACGATACAATCAATGACTTTAGATTTATAGATTAAAAAAAGCTGTGACAGATGACATTTAAGGTAAGAGTGAAAGTTTGTAAGTTATAGTTATGAAGCATTGTGTTCACTATTAGCAAAGCTGTTCCTATCACTGACATTTCAATAAGTACCATATTTTATTTTTGTTAAAAAACTCACTCTCTTTTCTACTTTTGTTTTCTCTCGCAATTGTGAGAACTGAAAGCTCATGAAATTATAAACAATAAAAGGTAGGAGATCAAATAAGAGATATAACACATACTTCTCTTTTTTCACTTTTTTGGCAAGAAAGATTAAAATATTAAAAAAATGCTAAAACTATTTCACTTTATAAAAAGTTATCATACTCTTATTATATTTAGATAAGCTTTTGTCTTTTTTGACTTACACTCAAATAAGCCAATATTTCAAATGACACGTTGATTTAAGTTAAAATTTTATATTAAATTAAAGTATATTTATAGTATAGGTTTTAATTTTTATAAAAAATTTTATTTAATTTTAATGTTTTTTATTAAAATACATATATTTGAATATATATTTAAAATCAATAATTTACATACTTATTATTTATTATTTATGTGCAATACATGTGAAACAAAAGTTAATTTAATTTTTTATATAGTGCTATATTTTGGGTGAGAACTACGATGAAAGTCTTTTAATGGGAACCAAGAGAACCAAATTAAATGACCTTTGGATGAAGAAACTCAATTTTAAACTATTGATGTTTGTACTTCCTTAAAATCCATTAACCGATTACTTGTGATAATAGATAAATAAAAGATAAAGTTAACTTTTTTTATATTAGTACTTTTCTTGATTGAAATAAAAAGTTAAAAATAATCTAGGCAAAGTAATTTCCTTTTTAAAGCTATACTAGGAAGTTGAGAAAAAATGAGTAGAATGTTTCTCAACTAAAAAGTAATAATCAGGAAATAAAAAGGAAAAGAAATGGGAAGGAAAATAAAAAAAAAAATGATTTAATGAATGAAAGTTAGGTGTATCTTAAAGAAGTGTCTATAAAACAAAAGATTAGCATTTTTATGATGAAAGAAGAGGCAAACAAGAGGTAAGGTCTATGTTCCAAGCTACTTGGTTTTTTGAGATGTTAAAAAAATAAAAGAACACAAATTGCCAATATTATGAAAAGGTTTAAGGATGAATGTAATTGATTAAATGCAGATGAAAGTTCTTTTCAAATTTTTAATTTTTGAATGTACTTTTATATTTATCATATAAGATAAATTGATAACCATAATACAAACCATGGAGTTGAATATTAAAAACATAAACACTTTGGCATATGTTTAATGATATGTTCGAGTGTAAAGGACATATCATTAATCAAAAGAGAAAGTTTGGAGTAGTTAAAAGTAAAGTGAATCGTGTAGTCTAGAGTAAATAAAGTTCAAAAATAGGAGAAATCAATAATGATGAATTAAAAAAACTTAAGAGTTACACACCAATTTGTTAGGAGAAAAATGTGAAGAATATGTTGCCCAAATTTATGGAAATTGTTAGAAAGATGGAAACAAAGGCAAATTTAAAGGATATAAGATAGTTTATATGTTATCCCTACAAAATTCAAGCTCATAAGAGTTTTATGAAACATCTTCAAATAAAAAAAGCTAGAAAACTTGATCATAAAGGTAGCGAAAAAAGGAAAAAATGTAGTTTTTGATGAATTATTTGACTATAGTAGATCTTTAAGGCCATTGAAGCGAATTGCTGCAACTTCAAATGACAAAAGAAACATGGTGATAAATATGGAAGAAAATTAAAGTTCTAAAATTCCAACTGAAGATGAATGCAAAGATTTAGTCATAAACATGAAAGAAGGTAAAAAAAATGTAGGAAATTCAAAGAATATTATAATGCTACTAGATAGTTATGTCTTAAGTGGTAAAATGAGTGAAAACTCTATTACCTTGTATGCAAAATCAATGAGTGAAAACTCTATTACCTTGTATGCAAAATCAACTTAACTACTCCTTTGGAAAAAAGAACAAGCAACAAAGGAAGGTATATTGCCGAACATTATTTATTTGAATATAGCATTAATTCAATGTTCAATTATTATACTATGGTAATGATGGTTTTAGTTTAAGAAATTAATTTAAACAAAAGCAAAATCTGGGATAAAGCAACATTAACTTACATTGCTATCAAGCAAGGCCATGTTTGAAGATTCAATAATGGATTTCCTTTTGAATAAAACCTATAATTAGCTGTATGTAATTTTTATATTTGAAACTAAAATAGTATGGGGTTAGGGTGTATTGTGTTTTTGAAACTTGTTTGATTAATGTCTACAATAATGAAAATGGGATTTTTGATGATTTCGATGATGTATATGGGGTAAGGGTTAAATTGGAATGTTTTGAAGCTCGGTGTATGGCTTAACTTGATGGTTTTGCAAATACACTTTATTAGTTTTAAATTTGGATCTTTACATTAATCGGTATTCTACAATGTTATTTTTATATATAATTTTTTCGATTGCATTTTTGTTCTTTTTCGATGATTGATCTTGTGGTTAAGATATGTCCATAAGATGCAACATAAGAAAATTCATCAATGCATCGAGAGTACTTACCTATACACTTCCATATGAGTACATATATCTAAATGTATTTCAATATATATTTTTTTTACAGTAATTCATTCTTTTTGGAGGAGCAAATGTAAGTTATTTCATTAATTTATATAAAAAGGGTGAGAAATACAAGACCACTTTTGATCATTGTAAGCAAGTATTTATTTGTATAATCAAATTAATTGAGTGGATATCAGGGTTGTCAGGTATTGTTCTTTTATGGACTGACGTAGAGTTTATATTTTTAAATAATAGATATTTATACCAATGAATGACTTAAATGCTCATTGGTCATTGATTTTCATTGATTTCACAAAGAGTATAGTTTACTCATTGTTGGAGAGTTCAAGAGGGCATTAAACAACATTAATGGTGAGCAATATCCATAATGTAGGAATTTAATACTAATTTGTTAAGTGCTTAACATATTTGTTTTATTTTTATTTGAGTTTGCAGTAGAATTCTATAAAGAGATGTTTAGAAATACTTAATTTAAAATAGGGTGTCAACAATTTAAAGATATAGCGACATGACTTGTTATTATACACGATAGTTTTCTGAGATAAATAAACATATAACTTTAAATTCATACTTATTGGTGGTAAGTGTTTATTGCTGTTTAAAATTCTAACATTTTACTTCAATTCGGAGCTTAAGTATGATTGTGGCATTTTCACAATCATGTTTATGACGGGCATGTTTAAAGATTATCAAATAATGGTATATAGTTTATTTTCTATCATAACAAATATGGTATATTGTCTTAATACATTTTTATCTACTTCATTTAGAATCCAACTATAGAAGTCGTACATAATTAGCTTGCACGATGGTTTACTATCAGCTAAATATGAAGTGCAATAATGTTATGAATCTTATAAAGTTGTGTTGAAATAAGGACTAAGAAGATGTGCTATAGAGTATTTTTAATACTTCCATTTTTTGTCAGGAAATGATAGGTTAGGCTTATTGTTTAAAGATTAATTTACTATAGATTATTTTGTACAGGTTCAACAGTGGTATATCGTCAAGCAAATTGATCAATTTAGGGGTAGATATTTTCATGATAGTATCTAACTGTCTATCATATAAAAGATAGTTGTCCAATTATATAGTTATTTGTACTCTAAACTTGTTTGTTGTTGGTTGATAAAATTTATATGAAATAAAAATTTTATTCCATGTAGATGTTTTGTTCATAGGGACTGATTTAAATTGTTGTAGAATTGTCCTCTTAAATCAAATTTAAAATGCTATAAGGCCTAGCGATTTAAAGATTAGATATAACCTCTTAAGGACATTGACAATACATAGCTGCATATGTCATTCTTATAACAATAGTCATGAATTGTTTAAGGAGCAAAACATGGTGTGAATACTTTTGTTAAAAGTACAGCATTTCATGAACTTAGCAAAAGGCCATAGAGGTCCAAGTAAAAATGCACGTATGTATTTTGAAAATAGCCCAACATTTTACGAAATTTGGCATTGCGTTTAAATTTAGTACAATTAATGAAAATAAAATGTCAATGCTTTTTAGCATGTAAATATGCCAGTTTTTGGCTATAATTGAAATTGATAATTAGTAGTCAATGATCAATTACTTGTATCTATAGTTGCACTAATTCCAATTGTTGTTACTACTCCAATTAAATATATAGTTATACTACCTTTACTTTAAATTAAAAATTAGTAATTTTAATTGATGAATTTGTATATAGAATTACACTATAATTGAAATTGGTGATTACTAGTCATTGATGAATTTTTATATATAGTTACACTAATTCTAATTGAAACTAGTCATTACTAGTCTAAATAGTCTAATTTAATATACACTTCTATTAGTCCTCATTGAAATTGGTTGTTATTCCTTTAAATTGCATATATAGTTAAACTAACTTTATTTTAAATTAGACATAATAAGTCTAATTGGATATATAGGGTGATTAAATCTAATTGAAATTGCTCATTAGAATCAGTTTTCAAACTTTATATCTTAAACAATAATATAAATTGGTCATTATTATGTTGGACCACTAATAAAACTTCATACTACTTGTTTAGGTTCCAATTGTAGTTACATCAATAGCTAATAACCTTTCCCCCCTCAAAGTCCTTAGTAGTCTACATTGTAGTTTTACGAGAAGAAACGTTTCAAGTAGGTGGCGAAGCAGAAGCAGATATTACTACTTATATGGACATCGTGGAAGAAAATACTGATGATAAAATGAATAGAGAACTCAAAAAAACTTTTTTTTGTTGGGTAAAGTGGTGGTAGATAAAAAAATCAAGATACGTCCTTTTATAGTCATCTTGGTAAAAGCTTGGCCTATTAAGAATTGGCTAAAAGTTCATGATATAATTTTTTTTCTATTTGAGGATGAAAAAGACAAACTAACAGTTATACCAAAGTCCGTGTTTAATGATAGAATGCCATTTTATTTAAAGGAATGGCCAATGAATGCAGTAATAAAGGAAATTGATTTTATGATTACAAAATTCTAGGTATAACTACATAATATCCTATCTCCTTACTATACAAAAAGAAATGAGATAAAAGTTGCTATAGAAGTACATAACTCTTAAAGTGGATTTGGATGTAGGTGAAATATCAAATGGAATACAATCATGAGATTGAAGGTTGCTTTAAAGGTTGATAAGCCATTAAAGACAAGATTCAACCTTAGAAGGAAAAAGAATCCAATAGTTTAGGTATAATTTAACAACAAATAGCTCCCATATTTCTATTGCCTTTGTAGTAAGTTAGGACATATGGCTATAGAATGCTATTTCAAGGATGATGAAACAAAAAAAAAGTCTTTTATCATCGGATAAGAGTAATTCAAAGGTAGATAGATGAACAAGGATGGCCTGTATGCAAAAGGAAATAGAATATGCAAAACAAAGAAAAGGGATATGGGGAAAATGAAATACGTGGGGTTAATGCACAAAGAGAGCAAGTTGAATGCAATGTCAAACATAAAGGCTATAGTTACTTAACAACATTTATTGATTATCATACAACAAAGGGATCCGACTAAGAAAAGGAAAATTATCCAAATAGTAATTACCTCATATATCAAAATGATGGGACAATCTACGTAGCTTTAGAGAGGACATGGTTATTACTTATAAGACATGTCTAGGCCATGGGAATAGGCCTATTGTTGAATTCTATGTACTAGTGGACTTGGAAGAAATTGAAAATTTGAAGGACTAATGATTGTTGAAAAGATAAATCAGATAATGATCTGCATGTGGAAAAAAAATATAGAAGATTGAAACTAGGGCCTTTATTGAGCAGTTTGTTTATGAGACTGAATCTGGTTTATAGAAAATTTTGTAAGTTGGATTAGCTATAGATAATGAGTTCTTGATAAGGTTATTTTGGCATGGTGAAAAATTAATAAGGTCAAAATTGATCGAAAGGTGGGAGGTGCAATATAAAGGCAAAATAGGCAAGAATGAAAGATACCTCAGATTGAGAAAGAATTCAAAGCAAAAGCAAATTTAGGGAGCAAAATGATCTCCCAAGAGATAATGACGTTCTCAGAGAAAAGGCAAGAACCAACTTGGTGAGGATTTGTATCATCTTCCATTTTAAGAATTAGATTTTGGTTGAAATATTTAGGTTTCAACCATTGTTTTTTAATGATCAATATATGTAGGTTTTGGCCACTTTTACTAATTCCTTTTTTTAAAGATCATTATTTTGTAATCTAACTTCATTCAGTAAATATCATGTGACTATTCAAATAATATACTAGTGTAAAGCTTTATTTTATAAATAACATTTAAAAAAGCCATCATGATTTTGTCATTCACAAATAAAAATTCATTAACAAAATAAAAAAAAATTCCAACAACATATACATCAGTTCATCATCCAAATATTCAAAAAACCCTAAAACCATTACAAAATTAAAAAAAAAAAAGCAAATCCATGAAAATTCCACCATAGTATCCATAAAAAACTTTCAAACACCTTAAGTATGACGCAAAAAGATATGCCAGCTAACCTATGTGGAGTTTATTCATTATTTTCTTCTTGAATTTCTCATTTTTAGAAATTTTTTGAATTTTTTTGGAAAATTTGGAGAATCGACTATCATATATTTTTACCAATGCCTATGTAGTATTTATGTTGATATACATCCTAAAAAAAAAAAAAATTCAAAAAAATCTATATTGGCATTTTATACCACAAAGTGTCAAACTAATAATTTATTCATTAATTATGAAATTTTCATAGTACCACAAGTATCATGCTCGTAGAATTGTATACCAAATTTTAAATTTTTATCTTTATTATTTTATAAATTAATATTTTAAATAATATGTTGAATTCAACTCATGTGTATAGAAATTTGAAC